>CAUYQU010080052.1:0-20601 GCA_963574635.1 Cheracebus regulus
CATTTCAACCCTGGTGAATCTGACGATTATGTGCCTTGGGGTTGCTCTTCTTGAGGAATATCTTTGTGGTGTTCTCTGTATTTCCTGGACCTGAATATTGGCCTGCCTTGCTAGGTTGGGGAAGTTTTCCTGGATAATATCCTGAAGCGTATTTTGCACCGGCAAAACAGCTGCGCCAGCCAAAAGAGTCGCGCTGGTGACCCATGGGGCTCCTCCACCGGAATCTCCCGGTCTGTGGGCAACAAAAATTCGTCTGAAAGTGCGGCGTCCACTCACTCTCTGTGCTTTCACTGGGAGCTACAATCCTGAGCTATTGCTAATCGGCCATCTTGGATCTCTCTCCACAGATGCAAATTTTAAAAGTTAGATACTATCTTCACATGTATTAGATCAGGAAAAAATACTTAAAATCTAATAATATTAACCATTTGCAAGAATGTTAAGAAATGATAGACCTTTCACATTGCTAATGGTATTGTTAATTCATTTAATAAGTTTACAGAACCATTTCTTAATCTCTAGTTAATTTTAAAATGCACATATTCCATGACCCATCAATTTCTAGATACAAAATGAAGAAAATTTCATATATATGCACAAGGAAATGTATGTTAAGATGTTCATTTTGGCAATATTTATCATTGTAAAAAAATTGCAAAAGTCCAACATATCCATCAATAGAGTAGTAAATAGACAAACTGTGCTATATTCATATAGCTAATTACTTGCAGCAATTAAAATGAAATAGGTATATGGAATCAACATGAATAAATCTATAAAACATAATGTCGAAAGAAAAAGCATGATTCAAAAGCATATATACAGAACAATATCATTTAAGTAAATTGGTTAAAATACAAATACTATTATATATTATTATGTGAACCACCACATGTAATAAACAGTACAAAGCATGGATGCAAATTATGCACACTGTATTAGTCTGTTCTCACACTGCTATAAAGAAATACCTAAGACTGGGTAACTTATGAAGAAAAGAGGTTTAATTGACTCATAGTGTGACAGGCTTAACAGGAAGCCAAACCGTATCATTCCACCCTGGCTCTTCCCAAAGCTCATGTCCTTCTCACATTTCAAAACACAGTCATGTCTTCCTAACAGTCCCCCAAAGTCTTAACTCATTCCAGCGTTAACCCAAAAGTCCAAGTCCAAAGGCTAACTGAGACAAAGTAATTCCCTTCCCCCTATGAGTCTGTAAAATAAAAAAAAGTTAGTTACTTCCAAGATATAATAGGGGTACAGGCATTGGGCAAATGCTCCCATTCTGAAAGAAAGAAATTGGCCAGAACAAAGGGACTACAGGCCTCAGGCAAGTCTGAAACCCAGCAGGGCAGTCATTAATTCTTAAAGCTCCAAAATGCTCTCTTTTGACTCCATGTCTCACATCCAAGCCACACTGATGCAAAGGATGGTTCCCAAGGCCTTGGGCAGTGCTCCAACTGTGGCTCTGTAGGTACAGCCCCTGTGGCTGCTTTCACAGGCTGACATTGAGTGCCTGCAGCTTTTCCAGGTGCATGGAGCAATCTGTTGGTAGATCTACCATTCTGGGGTCTAGAGAAAGATGGCCCTCCTCTCACAGCTCCACTAGGCAGTGCCCCAGTGTGGGCTCTGTATGCATGCCCCAACCCCACATTTCCCCTCCACACTGCTCTAGTAGAGGTTCTCCAGAGGGATTGCCCTGTAGCAGACTTCCACTTGGACATCCAGGCCTTTCCATACATCCTCTGAAATCTAGGCAGAGGTTCTCAAATGTTAACTCTTGCCTTCTGTACACCAAACAGGCCCACCACCACATGGAAGCTGCCAAGGCTTGGGGCCTGTATCCTCTGATATCATAGAGCCATGCCTGGAGCTGGAACAACTGGGATGCAGGGTACCATGTCCCAAGGCTGCAAAGAGCAGCTGGGCCCTGGGCCTGGCCTATGAAACCATTTTTCCCTCCTAGGCCTCCAGGCCTGTGATAAGAGAGGCTGCTGTGAAAAGTCTCTGACATGCCATGGAGACATTTCTCCTTTTGTCTGGGCTATTAACATTCAGGTCCTCTTTACTTATACAAATTTTTGTAGCAGCCTTGAATTTCTCCCCAGAAAATGGGTTTTTCTTTTCTACCACATGGCCAGGCTGCAAATTTTCCAAACTTTTCTGCTCTGTTTCTTTTTTAAATATAAGTTCCAATTTCAGATAATCTCTTTGTGAACACATACGACTGTAGACTGTTAGGAGCAGCCAGGTCATTCTTGAATACTTTGCTGCTTCGAAATTTCTTTTGCCAGACATCCTAAATTAACTCTCTCAAGCTCAAAGTTCCACAGATCTCTACGGCAGGGGCAAAATGCCACCGGTCTCTTTCCTATAGCATAGCAAGAGTGACCTTTACTGCAGTTCCCAATAAGTTCATCATTTCCATCTGAGACCACCCCAGCCTGAACATCATTGTCCATATCACTATCAGAATTTTGGTCAAAACCATTCGACAAGTCTCTAGAAAGTTCCAAACTTTCCTGCATCTTCCTGTCTTCTTCTGAGCCCTCCAAACTATTTCAACCTCTGCCCATTACCCAGTTCCAAAGTCACGTCCACATTATCAGGTATCTTTATAGCAATGCCCTACTTCCCTGGCACCAATTCTCTGTATTGGTCTGTTCTCACACTGCTGTAAAGAACTACCTGTGACTGGGTAATTTATGAAGAAAAGAGGTTTAACTGACTTACAGTTTTGAAGGCCTAACAGAAAGCATGGCCAGGAGGCCTCAGGAAACTTACAATCACGGCAGAAGGTGAAGGGGAAGCAAGCACATCTTTCCATAGTAGAACAGGAGGAAGGTAGGCAAGTATCACACACTTTTAAACCATAAGATCTAGTGAGAACTCACTGTCACAAGAACAGCATGGGGGAAATGCACCCCCATGATCCAATCACCTCCCACCAGGTCCCACCTTCGACATGTGGAGATTATGGTTCTACATAAGATTTGGGTGGGGACATAGAGCCAAATCATATCACATATCAACTTTCAGTTAATGGTTTATTCTGGGGATGGAGAAGAAGGACTTTAGCTATAATGTTTCTTGCCTTAGAAAATAAAGATCTGTGTTGGGCACAGTGGCTCATGCCTGTAATCCCAGCACTTTGGGAGGCCAAGGCAGGTGGATCCTGAGGTCAGGAGATGGAGACCACCCTGGCCAACATGGTGAAACCTTGTCTCTACTAAAATACAAAAAATTAGCCGGGCATGGTGGCATGTGCCTATAGTCCTCACTACTGGAGAGGCTGAGGCAGGGGAATTGCTTGCACCCAGGACGCAGAGGTTGCAGTGAGCCGAGATCGCACCAGTCTGGAGACCAAGCAAGACTCTGTCTCAACTAAATAAATAAAAGATCTGAAGTGAATATGACAAAATGTTAACACAGTTGTTAATGTAAGTGATGAGTAAATGATGTCTGTTATATTATTTGTGTAGGGTGAAGTATTTCATAATTAAAATAAAAAATAAAAACAAAAAAGATGAACCACAGAGTTGTTATTAAGTTAGGTAAGACCGACACAGTCCATTATAGTCCTGGGTGTAGGACAGTTTTCTGGGTGGCCTTGGACTGACCCAGTTCTCTCCCTTACCTCACTTGTAGTTCTCATGAATAACTGTAGGATGTGCTGATAATTCAACATTCTGAGATAAGAGGGAGCTGGCTAGGACAGCCAGGCTCTGTTCCAGTCCCTTCTTAGAAACAGGATGTCCTTCAGTGCTTTATCCCAGTGAATCATGTGACCTCTGTGTATGAAGCCAGGGTGAGCTGTTTCCTGGGGTCCCTCAGTTGCGATCCAAGTTGGGCATGTGCAGTTGAGACCCCAACTGCCCTGAGCAGCTTTCCTAAGCCTTGGGGCACAGCCTCGCCCTGAACCTAATGCTTCTGCTGTCCCTTGCTGCCTATCCATAAGCAATAAACCCACTTCGTGTAACCTGTTGTGTGTATGGGTGTTCTGTCTCACCAGACTGAGGCAAGTTAATACCAGTGCACAGTAAGCTGCTCCTCACTGCAATGCATGGAAAGAGGGATAATAGTCTAGGTCACCAGTCTTTTTAAAGAAAGATGGTGGGAAGCAGGAATAAAAATATTTTTATGGGCCAGGCGTGGTGGCTCATGCCTGTAATTCCAGTACTTTGGAAGGCCAAGGCGGGTGGATCACGAGGTCAGGATATTGAGACCATCCTAACACGCTGAAACCCTTTCTCTACTAAAAATACAAAAAATTAGCTGGATACAGTGGCATATGCCTGTAGTCCCAGCTACCAGGGAGGCTGAGGAAGAAGAATCACTTGAACCCAGGAGGTGGATGTTGCAGTGAGCCTAGATCACACCATTGAGCTTCAGCCTTGGTGACAGAGCGAGACTCCATCTCAAAAATAAATACATACACACATACACACACACACACACACACACACACACACATTTTTATGAGGACTAACTCCTCTAAGATTTGGTTAAAGCAAAATATGAGGAGTAGTATTTACTCATAGAGGAATGGAGATACTGATCGTAACACAGGTAGAATGCTGTATTGATACCAAATGTTTTCAGCAGTTAGGGGATATTGTGGTTGTATTTTTTCTTAATAAATCTGTTATGAAAATAGCACCAAAGAAAACAAAGAGATGAGAATATCTAATTAGTGTAAAATTCTGAAAACCAAAGTATCCCCGTGATGTCCTGAGAAAATACACTTAGGCCATAGGCTGTCAAAGGTTGGTCTCCAAACAAATCATATGCAGAGACCCAAAGGGCTTACTCTTCTCTGAGGTACTTCTGAGGCAAAATGTTTCCCTTAAAGTCACAGACTAAGCGGTATAAGATTAATGAGAGCATCTCCTTTTCTAGAAATTTTTGAGAATGAACATCAGACATGACTGAATGAAATCCTGCTTGGGAAAACAAAATTCTGGATCAGAATCTGGTACATAGATGCTCAGTGAGCACTGTCTAAACTTAACAAATCAGCCCTGGTGATAAAGGAAACAGAACAAATGAGGTCAATGAACAAAGAAGCTATGCTACACTTAATTGTTTTAGGTGAAGTTCTAACATCACGGACCATGAATACTTCATACATCCTCTTTCTCCTTTCACTTCTATTTTTATCCCCATTTTCTCCACTTTCCTATGATACATTGCTTTTGTTAACATGGCTCTAAAGTTTACTTAATCGGGTGTCTAAAAATGTCTCCAAGGCCATCACCTGTTAACTGCGTGATCTGTGCTCTGAAAAGCACTGTATTCAGAAAGGCCTTTCATTTTATAGTAGAGCTTGTAGATGTCAACCTAACAGCCTTCAACTGATGCATGTATCTGGAAGCCAGGTGCGCTGGGGGAAGTTAGGGCCCCTCTCTCATTCCAGGAGATGAACTGTTATTAGTCAAAGCCAAATAGAGGAGGATTCTGCTTGCCAGTGACTGTTTTAGGAATAAGTATGTGTTACAACTCTGGCCAAAGAGACAGGAAGGAAAGTCTGCTAAGAAACTCATTTTGCTCTTAAAAAGGAGCTCGTTCCCTCTTCTGGTCTTTCAAATTGATTATTGAAATGATACCCTTGGCTACTGCAGTCATCCTGTGACACAAGAGGACAAACCTAAGGGAAACAGCAATAGACAGAGAATGGCAGAACGGACAGATTAAAAGAACTCCAGTTCTTGATACAATCATTAGCCACTGCATTCACCAACCCTGGAAGAGCTCTACCCTAGAATTTCCTGTTAAGTGATCCAGTGAATGTCCTAACTATTTAAGTGAGCTATAATCGGGTTTTCTGTTTCTTGCAGCAGAAACTGTTCTAACAGGTACACTCCAACTCCAAACAATGATTATCAGATTCCATTAGGTGAGCCCTTGGGCAAGAGCACCTCTGTGGAGACAGTCTGTATCTTTTACAATCAGGTTCATTGAGCCAAGGGAAACTCATTCCTTGAGGATTTTCAACCTCTCTTCTCCTGGCAACATTTTGGAAAGGCCACTCTCTTGGCGAGGAGTCATTTGCTTAACAAATATTTATTAAGTATCCACCATAAACCAGACAGTATTTTAGAGGTTGGAATAAGAGTGGTGACCAAGAATTACAGACTCTTGTTCACCACTCTTATCCCAACCTCTCCACCGGGAGTGGTGGCTCTCGCCTGCAATCCCAGCACTTTGGGAGGCCAAGGCAGGTGGATCACGAGGTCAAGAGATTGAAACCATCCTGGCCAACATGGTGAAACCCCATCTCTACTAAAAATACAAAAATTAGCTGGGTGTGGTGGCGCGCGCCTGTAGTCCCAGCTACTCGGGAGGCTGAGGCAGGAGAATCGCCTGAACTCGGGACGTGGAGGTTGCAGTGAGCTGTGGTTGTGCCACTGCACTCCAGCCTGGCCAAACAGCAAGACTGTGTCTCAAAAAAAAAAAAAAAGAAGGAATTACAGACTCATTGTTTTCATGGAGTTTACACTTGGGGGTAGGATGAGGGGCTACCATGATAAAGGAGTAAACAAATAACTGAATAAGATGACCTCAGCAGTAAGTACCAAGAAGGAAAGCAAGCACAGGGCTGTGACCAGTAGTTACCCATGGGTGGCAGGGCCATTTTGCACAAGGTGGTGGCACGGGTTTGTTTGAGAAAGTGACGTCTGAGTGCAAATCAGAGGAGGAGTCAACACATGGGAATACGGGGTCAGAGCTGCCCAAGTAGAGGTCAGGACAACGTGCAAATATCTCGGGGAGGAAATTAGCTTGGAGAACCTGAAGAACAGAAAGAGCATGCGTGTGGCCCGAAAGGCAGCAGGGAGGCAGAGTGCTGGCGGGAGAGGGTGGGGAAGTAGGCAGGAACCAGGTCAGGCAGGGCCTTGGAGACCAGGGTGAAGAGTCTGGATGCTATTCTAAATGCAAAGGAGAGCTGCTGGTGCCTGTGCAGCAAGGGCTTGACAATCCACAATCCAACTACCTGGAGGTTGCATCGCAGGCTGCCCTCTGGTTCAATCCCTCAAAAGGCTGTTTTATCTCTTCTCAGCAGGGCAGAGCCCTAAACAAAGAATCCCAGTGCCTTGGGATGCAGCCTGAGCCGAGGGAGCAAAAGGACAGAGGCTGATGCCACGCCCAGGCTCTCACTTTGGTCCTGTCCCCACGCAGCCCATCTGGAGGCCAGCATGTCTCTGTGAGAGAGATGCAGAATCTGACATGTAAAATAGTAAGAAAAAAAAAAATCTACTTTGAGTTCACTGCCCTGCTGGAGGCCTCACAACAAGCAGTAAAATTTTCTTTAAAAAAAAAAAGAAAACTAGGTCAGAGCTCTTCTGCCTGGTAGCACACATAGAGCTGGGCAAACTCCAAAAGCCACTGCTCTACTTGGAGGTCTCAATTGAGCAATTGAGTGATGTCAGTACTAAGGGCCTCCGAAAGCAGTCACATTTCCGAACCTGACCTCACCCGCGGTTCTCCTAGTAACTTTAAAACCACCTCTTCCTGCCCTGTGCTGTATTTATCCCGTATGTTTATTTTCTATACAGTCCATTCCAAAACAGAGCTCTGTGTGAGTTTCTAGGTCACTATGTCCCATCAGGGCAAACTCAACAGATGTGGGATGAGCTGGAAGATAAAACGGGCCATCCCTGGCATCGCTGAGCCCAGCCTGGCACTCATTGTGGAAGGGGGTTTCTTGTTCCAGGGCCAGCCAGGGAGAGTTAGCATCTGCGTGTTGTGCAATCAATCTTCTTTTTCCGAAGGACATTCTGTGGGCAAGGCAGGTCCTCCCAACCCCCATCGCCAAGAATGTTCCTTGCTGACATGTTCAACTTAAGAGTGGCGGTCACAGCAACATCCACAGATTCCTGAGAAGCTTGCTTTAATTTCTTTTTTTCTTCTGAGGGCACCAGCAATTTCCTTCCATTTAATTTGTACTCTGGGTCTCCTGGCATGGTCTGCTGTTGTCATAGCAACAGGGACCAGCATTGCCACTCTCTGAGGTTAATGCACCCCATGGCCCTCTGCCCACAGGCCTCTTGGCCTCATCTCCAACAGCCCTGGGCCCGTCCCCACCAGCAGCCGGGGCACCACCTCCAGACCATGCGCTGACAGCAGTTTCAGATAAGACTGATGTCCCTTGCTTCTCTACCAGATCTCAACGAACTAAAAAACAAAACAAACTCCCTAGAAAACCAAACTCCAGACCTTTGAACCCGATTTTGCTAAAACTAAAATGGATCGTTCATGCTTTTGAAACCACAAGCAGAAGTTCGCTTTCAACTGTGGGCTGTCTTCACTGACCCCTTCCACATAGGAAACTCACCCTTCGGCATCCTGTTTGGGCGTCTTGGTATCACGAGGCTGGCTTTTATGAGGAAGGTAGTTTCAGCGGTGGTGAGGATAGTATTCATGAAAACACAGAAACGTGAGCACAAGCAAGGGGAAAGCCTTTTTGGGGTTCTTTGTCCTTTACTGCTATTTATTACTTATTATCCATTATTACTGCATTGCTGGCATTTAGAACAGAACACCTGACACAGAGTAGGCCTTTGGTACAAAATTGCTAAATTAATAACTAACATCCCCTGAGCACTTACCATGTGCCAGACACTGTAGTAATTTACAACATCTGCCTCAGCTTGTATTATAGGATTATTGTAGATCTAAAAAAAAGTGCTTATCCAGGTGTGGTGGCTCACACATGTGGTCCTAGCTACTCAGGAGACTGATGCAGGAGGATCCCTTGAGCCCAAGAGTTTGAGCCCAGCCTAGACAATGCTGTAAAGCCCTGTCTCAAAATAAATACATAAATAAAAGTATAGAAAAAGATAAACTTGAAAAAGCACTGAATTTGCTTTTACTGCACTTAAGGCACTGTCCTAAGCATTTTATGTATATTAACTCAATTGATCGACACGGCAACCCTGTAGTGGGTTGAATGGTGGCCCCTAAAAAGACATGTCTACCTCCTAACCCCTGGAACCCGTAGATAGGACTTTATTTGGAAAACGGATCTCTGTGGGTGTAATTAAGATAAGATCTCAAGATGAAATGATCTTGGATTATCCGGGCACATCCTAAACCCAGTGACAAATGTCTTTATAGGAGATGGAAGAGGAGAAGACACAGAAAAGAAGAAAAGGCCAAGTGAAGACCAAGGCAGAGACTAGAGTGATGCTGCCCAGCAAGTGACCGCCAGAAGCCGGAGCCACCAGAAGCTGGAGCCACCAGAAGCCGGAGCCACCAGAAGCTGGAATAGGCAAGAGGGGATTCTCCCGTAGAGACTTTGGAGGGGCATGGCTCTGTAACACCTTGATTTTGGACTTCTGCCTTTCACCACTGAGAGAATACATTCCTGTTGTTTTAAGCTACAAAGTTGGTAGTCATCTGTTATGGTAGGTTTAGGACACCAATATGTTTCCTATATGTTTTCCAAGATAAAGAAACTGAGCGCAGACCGGGCACGGTGGCTCACGTCTATAATCCTACCACTTTGGGAGGTCAAGGCGAGTGGATCACCTGAGATTGGGAGTTCAAGACCAGCCTGGCCAACATGGTGAAACCCCGTCTCTACTAAAAATACAAAAAAAAATTAGCTGGGCATGGTGGCATGTGCCTGTAATCCCAGCTACTTAGGAGGCTGAGGCAGGAGAATCACTTGAACCTGGGAGGTAGAGGTTACAGTGAGCTGAGTTCACACCACTGCACTCCAGTCTAGGTGACAAGAGCAAAACTCACTCTGTCTCAAAAAGAAAAAAGAAAAAGAAAAAAATTGAACCCAGCAGATGAAGTGACTTGCCCACATTCACACAGTTAGTAAGTGGCAAGCTGAAATTTGAACTCAGGCAATCTGGCATGAAGTCCTTGTTCTTACCCACTACATTCATCCCTGGAATGTATTTAATTGAACACCTATTATGTGTCAGGTATGATAGGTGCTGGGGATACAGCTATGAACAAAAGAGCTAAAAGTTCCTCACGAAGCTTTTGTGGGAACTGAGGTTCAGAGAGGGAGAGAGATTGGACTAAGATCACAGCACAGTTGTTAGAGCTGGGATTTGAACTGGAGTATCCTGTCTCCAGCGTCCATTCTCTACTCTCTAAAACAAAATGGGAGCCACTGGCCCAGGCAGCCGCTATAAACTGTAAGAAAAAAGATGGGGATGTATACTGCAATGCAGCAGCTGTCCCCCTACCTCCGAGCAAGGCCCCTTGTCACTGGCGTTCACTGATGATGGTAGAGGGAACAGTATGTGACTGAGGAGTCAACTGGTCTAACACAAGGCAGAGCAGAGACCTTCTTCTACCTCTGCCATCAGGATGGCCCAACGTCTAGGGACATTTTGAGGAGCTGGTGAACTTCAATGTCACCCCTCCAGACTGCAAACAGGCCAAGGCATCTGACCCACTCTTCCAGCACCAGGGGCAGGTCTTCTCCTAAATTTGCCACGGAATAATCTGAATTCCACCTGGAGAACAAAATGACTTATTAAGTGAAACCAGACTTCATTCCCCAGGTCCAAGGGTAAAAGTTCTGAGGGTGCATCTGCACTTTCAATGAAGCAGGAATGTTGTGTCCTGAGACTTCCAACACCTAAAGATAAACACATTTGAGGGGATGGAAGTGCCAGAATGAGCCGGAAATGTGCTTTTCCATTTTTTTTTTCTTCCATGGAGAGAAAAACATGAAAAGAGGAAAAGGTAATTTAACCTGAATAAATGTGATGCAATTTCCTGTTTTGAATTGAGTTTTAAAGAGAACAATTGCAAAACCAAAGAAGGCAAAAGGAACAGAATGAGGGGGATAAAAGAAAGGAAAAATGAAAAAAGTAGAAAGAGACAGAATAACAAACTTTTTTCCCATAAAAGAAAAAAATATATGAAATGAAGCAGCAAAGGACAGTGATGGAAGATAAGAAGAAAATGAAAAAAAAAGAAACTAAAATCAAGATACCTAAGCAGAAGAAAAGGAGAAAAGAAGGAGGGTTATTTTCTGTGTCAGTTTTCCAAATGACCCTCTCCACCTGGGGCTCTGGCCAGCCCCTCCCTTTAGCCACTGCTCAGGGACTCTCTATCCGTCTATTGAAAAGGCAGGAGGCTATCAGTTTACAAGAAGAGAGGAAGCAGAGGAAGAGGAAAGAAAGCAGACAAATTACTAAATGAGGAAGCCAATTATCCAGTGCACCATACTTCAAGCTGTCAGGAGGCTGCTATTCCTCAGGCACCTTTGAGCAAAGTGGGACTTAGAACTCTAGAGCTTGCTGCCATCTGGCCTTTCCAATAAGATAATCTATACAGACTTCCCCTAGCACGTTCACATCAAATTGCCAGCATCTGGAACACAATCTCTCCACCCAGAGACCTGTATTCCAGTACCAACAGCACTCACACACTCACAAAAGCAGAAGAGGCCTCCAAATAAAAATGCCCAGGGTCCACTGTGGTTTCCTCTCTGGACTGCAGGGTTTATCTGGAGGCTTCTGCTGATTTCTCTAACAGCAACAAACATAAAAAAAAGTCAAAAGCATAGGTGTTTACTTTGGTCAAGCAGCCAAAGATGGGGCATGGTAAAAGATCTTTTGCGGACCAGGCACGGTGGCTCACGCCTGTAATCCCAGCACTTTGGGTGTAATCCCACCACCGAGGTAGGTGGATCATGAGGTGAGGAGTTCAAGACCAACCTGGCCAATATGGTGAAACCCCATCTCTACTAAAAACACAAAAATCAGCCAGGCATGGTGATGCATGCCTATAGTCCCAGCTACTCAGGAGGCTGAGGCAGAAGACTTGCTTGAACCCAGGAGGCAGAGGTTGCAGTGAGCCAAGATCAGACCGCTGCGCTCCAGCCTGGGCAACGGGAGCTAAACTCCGTCTCAAAAAAAAAAAAATCTTTTGTGACTGCCAAAGGCCAGTGCATGGAAGGCAGCCCGGCACACAGTGTCTTAATTTACGGAGAGTTCTTTATTCTCACATAAAACCCTGACAAACACTCCTGCAGAACAAAGTAAACACCACCTAATCTAGCTGTGTGACAGTGGCCACATACAACTTGATGTGGGGGGTTGAGAGCAGAGAAAGGTCAGACAGGAAGGAGATCGAAACGTCTGGAAAGGAATCCTGTCAGTCAGTGGCAGAGTCTACTTTGCAAGAAATATGAATTACAGAAAAGAGCCGGGGCATGGCACAGATAACACAGTAACATGGGCACCTTGAGCAAGCTGCCTAACATGCTCCAGCAGTGGAGACTTCTGAAAAGTTTATATTAATGATATACTAGGTTTTCTTGTTCCCTGAAGAAAGCCGTGTGGTGTGTTCGGCTTGAATGTGAAATAAAGCTAAGAACCTTGAGAAAAGGAAAATGTCAGGTCTGTAGTCAGAAGGTCCCTGGGGGATAAAAGACACTGACATTTCAGCAACTACAACCCTGAGTCCGGCTGAAAACAGTCATGGTGAATCAGTTTGTCCCCTCACCAGCCGTCTGCATAATTCCGTAAACGACTCTCCTTCTCCATAAAGAGAGGCAACTATAACTCTGGAAAACATTGAGAGAAACTGATGTACCCACCTTCGTGCCCTGCAAGGTACAACTGATTTGTTATATTCATAGTTTCTATGACCACGTTTTTCAGTGTGAGGCCTGTGGGCTACCTGTATTGGAAAACCCAGGGGAACTTCTTGACAATATACATTGCTGAATCCAAATTTCTTGAGAGTGGGGCTTGAGGATCTACCTTTTTGAAGTAGCTCTGTTGGGGATTCATATGCACTCTAGAGTCTAAAAGACGCTCTTCTATCACTTGTTAATCGATGGAAACTTTTCTTCCTTCTTCCCTCTCTCCCTCCATCCATTACAATTTTCATCTCAGACACTGTGCTCTGCGTGAAAGATACACAAGACACAGCTCACATTGAAAATGGCTGAAGGCTGGGTGCAGTGGCTCACACCTGTAATCCCAGCACTTTGGGAGGCTGATGCGGGTGGATCACGAGGTCAGGAGTTCAAGACCAGCCTGGCCAAGATGTTGAAACCCCGTCTCTACTAAAAATACAAAAATTAGTTGGGCGCGGTGGCACGCGCCTGTAATCCCAGCTACTCAGGAGGCTGAGGCAAGAGAATCACTTGAACCCGGGAGGCAGAGTTTGCAGTGAGCCAAGATCGTGCCATTGCACTCCAGCCTGGTGACAGAGTGAGACTCCGTCTTAAAAAAAAAAAAAAGAAAGAAAGAAAGAAAGAAAGAAAGAAAATAGCAGCCAAGGCAAGAAACATTCACGTATGTAAAGGTGTTCCTGTAACTACACACTCATGTCGGTTCATAAGAAGATGTGTTTGGTTTTCTTTTATGAAATGTGGAACTTCTAAGATAAATATGTTTGAGGAAATTAAACTATACACTAATGATCACAAGCAGGACCTAGTCACTCTCATGGGATATTTCTTTTGGGAAGAATATGTAAACACATTTATTAAGTTTGTCAATCATTCTTTGTTCCATCCATTGTCCTTATTGAGTTATTTGATCGTGACATTCAGAGCGTAGCCATCTTCACTCAACGTGAAGAAGAAGGAAATCTGCTTGATTCTGTGCCAAGGGTGCAACCATCCGAATGGCAAGTTAACTGCTGGCAGGAAAGATGCACCACTGGGCCAGGGACTTCTCCCACATGAGTAGGGGTTTGTCCTGAGCCTGCCACAATTACGATTCACTCAAAGGATACAACAGGCAGAAAGGAGGAGCAATAGCTTTCGGATAGTCATCAGATGATTTTGCTCATCCTTTCTTCACATTATTCCAGGTAAAAGTAAACATAGTGGCTCTGAATTATATTCTGAACCACACATTGCCCCCAGTACCTGGCTTCAGGCAACGCAGACTAGAAATCCAGCTGTGTTTTGAATAGACATTGATGCACTTTATCAGTGCCTCAGTGATCTGAGAAGCAATTTCTTTCCTGAGGTTACCCAGTTGATTTTCATCTTTCTGTGACATCCCCGTAGGAAAGAGAGAAGGACCCTTCCCCCTGCTCTCCTCCAGCATTGCACAGTTCAGGATTCCTTCACGGTCCTTGCCCAAGTTCACGGTCTGTTTGTCTTTTCCACAACAGCATCCCTGACCCTTCCCCATCCTCCTTCCCTGCATCTTTTCAACCACCAGAAGTTTTCAAAGGAGAGTGAAACAAATTCCTTGTGCAAGTTTTGCATGTGTTTTAGCTCTACAAATAAACAGGGGCAAAGATCTCCAAAGAAAAGGGAAGCACACAGTGTCCACCATGGAAGGTCTGGAAGAGGCCAACAATGTGTTTTCAGCTCTGCTGACCCATCTTAAGAGGGAAATGCACCAGAAGGAAACTGTCTGATAACCATTAACAAATTCCACTGCTTGGCAAGAAACAACTTATTTTCTACGAGGTGGAAAAATGTACATGCCATCAGTCAAGCTGTACAGCAAGTTCACGTTGGGAAAGAACCCTTTGGTCCTGCAGTTAGCTGTTATCATATTTCTGATCATTTGGATTTGGGTTACAGCAACCTATCACAGCGGTCTTCAAACTGTGTCCCACAGTGGTATTCAATATGTGTCTGTTATCCCACCTCCAGACATGTCTACAGGTTTAAGATGTTGGATCAAGAAAACAAACAAAAAACTCAAAAATTTTGAAAAGCATTAGCACAGCACAATAGTTTCCATGAGTTTCCAGGTGCTTGTGCCAAGGCTGAAGACGAAAATGGAAAAAGAGACAGGAAATCCCTCAACCTCAATACTGCTCACCGTGGACCACATCAGGTTGGCTTGAAATCTACCAACAGATTATGTTGGCTCTGAGAGTCATCAAATATTTGGGCCAGGGTGGGGTGGGCTGGAGAAATGCCTTTTTCAGGAGACATTTTCACCCTCTTTCTATTCTCTTGATTTATGTAAATTGGTTTCTCAGACCATCCTTAGCCGCTGATACAAATAATTAGGAAATCCTCCAAAGACTGAGACTGCATTTTTAGCAACTCAAGCTAAATCAGAGACTTCACGGGTCTTGAGTTCTGCAATCATTCTTTAACTGCTTTCGCTGGTCATGCCTTGATCTGTCATCGGATAGATCAACCTTTCTAACTTCAGTGAATGACCAGTGGGTGGACTCTTGAATCTGTTCTATTGAAACAGACCCAGGAAGATCCCATAAAACAAGAACATGCAGTTTTTCAGCAGAAACAAGGTATCAGACAGGGGTTCAGTATGTATTTCCTTCAATTTATAAAGGGAATTCTGGGTTTATGAAAAATCTTACCTATTGTAGGTCTTGTCATTGAAACTTTCTACAAAACAACCTAAAGACAGGCTGTGTGTGGTGGCTCACACCTGTAATCCCAGCACTTTGGAAGGCCAAGCCAGGTGGATCATCTGAGGTCAGGAGTTCAAGACCAGCCTGGCAAAAAAATACAAAAAACATTAGCCAGGCATGGTGAAGCATGCCTGTAATCCCAGCTACTCAGGAAGCTGAGGCAGGAGAATCACTTGAACCCAGGAGGCGGGGGTTGTGATGAGTTGAGATGGCACCACTGCACTCCAGCCTGGGCAGCAAGAGCAAAACTCTATCTTAAAACAAAACAAAACACATAGAAGCAAATGACTATGTTGCACATGTCATCTAGAGAACCTTCGCAGGCAAAGGATCAGATTATTTTTCTCCAAAGACCCTGGCCTTGGAGTAGCCATCTTTCTCTTGTTGGTTCTCTGCTTTTATCTCTTCTCTGTAACATCCATTGTCAAAGTTTAAAACTACTTTATTAGGGGGTGCCAAGCATCTCAGGATGCCAGCCTTACCTCAGATGAGTAATTAATGGAATTAAATTCATGGACCTAAGGAGGCATGTATGGGGATGTTCTTCATACCATTATTTGTCATGGCATCAAGTTGGAAACAATCTAAATGTCCATCCACAGGGAATGGCTCTATACACTGAGCTGCGGGTGGAGCATCCCTAACCTGAAAACCTGAAATCCAAAATGCTCTAAAATCTAAAAGTTCTGAACACCGACAAGATGCTCAAAGGAAATGGTCACTGAAACATCTTGGATTTCAGATTTAGGATGCTGAACTTATGAGTACAATGCAAATAATACGAAACCTCAAATCCAAAACACTTCTGTTCCCAAGCACTTCAGATAAAGGATACTCAACCTGTAGAGTCAATCCAAGGCACACTTATGCTGCAATTAGAATGAGGTAGATACATAGAGACTAACATGAAGAGGGTTCCAGGTCACTTCTGCTGAGTGAAAAAAGCAAGTGGCAGACTACTACTTATCATATGATTTACATAATCATTTGTAAAAGTAAATAAATCATTTGTAACCAATAAACAAAATAATGTGATACATAGCCATGAATATGCTTGTAAAGGCTCATCAAGATCTGCAAGGCTACACGGAAAATGGAAAACCTCAGATTCTCTGGAGAGTATGGGGAAAGGGCCCTGGGATTTGGGCTGGTAGTGAAGGACTTCAGTCTTACTTGACACTTTCTAATTTTGTTTATAAGAAC
The DNA here is from genome assembly GCA_963574635.1 of Cheracebus regulus. Lineage (NCBI taxonomy): Eukaryota > Metazoa > Chordata > Mammalia > Primates > Pitheciidae > Cheracebus > Cheracebus regulus. Next base: position 16,546 of record CAUYQU010080052.1, read on the forward strand.
AATGTATTTATGTATCACTTATACAATTAGAAATAATTTTAGGGCTGGGCATGGTGGCTCATGCCTGTAATCCTAGCACTTTGGGAGGCCGAGGTGGAGGTCAGGAGTTCCAGACTGGCCTGGTCAACATGGTGAAACCCCATCTCTATTAAAAACACAAAAAAAATTTAGCTGGGCGTGGGCAAAACAGTGAAACTCCATCTCAAAAAAAAAAAAAGAAAGAAAAGAAAAGGAAAAGAAAAAGAAAAAATAATTTTAAGATGTTTAAGTAAATTGGATATGTCTTTCCTAGCAATGGGGGTTCTCCCACAACATACATAAAAGAAACAAGACAAAGTAACTCTTCTCAGCTCCAGGAAACTCAACTTGACAGCTGGCATAATTTCTCTATTCATCATTCACTCCTCATTCAACAAATATTTTCTGAGGGCCTACTATGTGCATGCCCTGTTCTGTAAACATCTTTCCTCCCAACCCAGAGCCTCCTACCCCAGAGTTTCCTCATTCCCTAATACTCCCCAGAATCCATCTCTTAGTCCCAAGTGCTTTTCCATCACCAGTTCTGCTTTCCCGACTCTTAGCCTGAGCCCCAGCCCTCTCACTCTCCCAGGCACTCGGCAATTCCTTGGCAACTATTCACATAACCATTATTAGCCTCTGTACCACTTAACGCCAGTTCATTGACTCCAACCCTGACCTGATGGGAGCATTTTCAAGTCTACCAAGGCTAGGAATGTGGAGGGGTCTTCCCCACTACGACACCCCCAAATCTCATGGTAGGGACATACACAGTAAAATGCAAATCTCCATCTGAAAAATGCATCTTGTCCCTTGCTAGACACAGCAATAGGATTGTTATTCTGAGGTTTAGATTTGTTAACCTCCCAACCATACATCCATAGGTCCTGCTCAGGCTGCAGCTGGAGAGAAAGCAGACATTTAACACTAACAGATTTGCTTCCTGTCTCAGCTCCGTATCATTTCTGCCAATGAATATCCTCCTAGCCAAGGATGAGCTTCACTCTTCCTTGACTTTCAAAAACGCCTATGGACCTTGCATATGAAGCCCAGTCTCTATTCATTTTCCTTTCTCTAGTCTGCTTGCGAAACCAAAAAATGTTAAAAAGCAAAAACAAAATTCCAAAGGGCATGGTAGTGGTTTGGCAAGTGGTAGGTTTCTCTGGGAGACAGACAGAATTTGTGGGTAAAGGGTTAAACATTAACACGCTTCCCCGGAAGGTCTCTCTACCCTGGTAATGGAACCCAAGTGCAAAGCTTGGCAGGAATCAAACATTAGCTCATGACAGGTGTAGGCTTCACGCTGGCTGCCGCTGCATTTCCAGCAAAAAAAAAACTGGGGACGTGGGGACTACTCCATGACACAGTAGGCTGAAACAGGTTGCTTTGAAGAGATCTCTTCTGGCTGAAATAATTCCCTCTAACAACTTCCTTGACACGCTGTCAGGATGGCCTGTTTCCAAGGTCATAGCTGGTACATGAGGATATAACAGACATCATCTGTGGTCTTTCAGAGATTAAGTCGCCAGAACAATCCCACTACAGCCTTCAAATAGAGCTAGTCACCCATTCTGCAACCTCTACTAAATTCGGTCCTCCTGTTATACACTCCCCAGCAGCCTCCAGTTGTTCCCACATTTTAATATTGTCACTTTTATTGTAAACCTTGGGTCACAAACTCAAATGTCTGTGGGAGCCAGCCAGATAATATAAATGATCAAAGCAGGCTAGATGACAACCAGAGGGTCCCTGCCTGTCTAGAGAGAGGCCACTCAGTTCCAGTTGATGATGTTAACTTCAGGATGCTTTTCTTGAACAGTTCTTTGCAGATCTCTTCTGGTTGAAATAAGGTTATATCCAGTGTCCTGACACTGTCAGAATGGGCTGTGTATTGGGTTGAATCATTGTCCACCAAATTTATATCCACCAGAAACCTCAGAATATGAGCTTACCCGGAAAGAGGGTCTTTGTAGATGTAATTTGTTAGATTAAAATGAAGTTACACTGGATTGGGGTGGGCCCTAACTCCAGGGACCTGTGTCCTTTAAGAAAAGAGACAGAGAGACACAATATGCACCAAGAGGAGAATACTGTGTGGAAACAGGCAGAGCTCGAAGCGATGTTATCCACCAGCCGAGAAATCCCAAGGACTGTTGGCACCTGCCAGAAGCTGGGACAGAGGCATGGAACCACCTGGCTCAATAGAGGACTCCATTGGAGTTTTCTCATTTTTTTTTCCTTACAAAAAGGCAAAATCTTTCAATGAAAAAGAACAAAAGCAAATGTGCATGGGCCTCTGTGCTGCATGGTTTCTCATTTGAACAACCACAGAGCCCCCAACCCACTCTGGCCCCTTTAAATCCATTCTCATCACTGCAGCCAAAAGGATCTTTTGAAAACTCCAATCAGAAAATGTCACTCATCTCCCTGAAATGCTTTAATGATGTCTCACTGCTATTTCAATAAAGACTAACATTGTTCCCACAGCGTACATGGCCCTACGGGCTCTGGTCCCTGCTCCCCCTCGCTGTCTTGGTCTCACTGGCTTCCTGTTGCCTCTCTGCCCTATGTTCTCTTCAACCTTAGGACCTTGGCACGTGCTGATCTCTCTACCTCAAATATCCTCATTCTTCCCACTCCCACAATGCACACACACACACATTCATGTATACGCCTACTTCTTTCACCTGGCAAATACCTATTTATCCTCTAGCTCTCAGGTCAGCCATCATGTCCTTGACCGCTTATCTAAAGTTAGTCCAGGCCTGGCATGATGGCTCATGACTGTAATCCCAGCACTTTGGGAGGCAGAAGTGGGCGGATCACTCAAAGTCAAGAGTTCAAGACCAGTCTGGCCAACATAGTGGAACCCTGTCTCTAATAGAAAAACAAAAATTAGTTGGATGTGGTGGCATGTGCCTGTAATCCCAAAGAAAGAAAAAGAAATAAAGAAGAAAAGAAATGTCAGGTTTTCTATTGCATGGATTCCCTTCTACTGTAAATGCCTTGCCCAGATGGGTTTAAACTCTAAGTTTTACTATGTGTTTTTAGCTGGGGGCTATTCCTACCCACCAAAAAGCATCTGACAATGCCCAGAGGCATTTTTTATTGTTATGACTTGAGCTAGGGGGTTGGAGGGGAGGATTGCTACCGACATCTAGTAGGTCGAGACCAAGGATGCTCCTAGACCTCCAACAGGACACTGACGCCACCACTGCCATCACCACCGCCACCATCATCGCTGCTATCACCACCACCCCTTCAACAAATAATTATCAGCTGAAAATGTCAATAGTGCTGAAGTTGAGAAACCTTGTTCTAGACCATTCTATTTCAATGTCCTAGGGACCCCAGCCTTATATTCATAGACATCATGTTACAGACTTAGCTAGCTTAGTCTCTGTGGCATTTCAATTAGCTCCTCTTTTTTTTTTTTTTTTGAAAAAGAGTCTCGCTCTGTTGCCCAGGCTGGAGTGCAGTGGCGTGACCTTGGCTCACTGCAAACTCTGCCTCCTGGGTTCAAGGTATTCTCTGCCTCAGTCTCCCGAGTAGCTGGAATTATAGGCGCCCACCACCACACCCAGCTAAATTTTTTTGTATTTTTAGTAGAGATGGAGTTTTACCTTCTTGGCCAGACTGGTCTTGAACTCCTGACCTTGTCATCCACCTGCCTCAGCCTCCCAAAGTGCTACGATTACAGCATGAACACCTGGCCAGCTCCTCTTTTAAAAGAAGAGCCTTCAACAATAATCAGTGTGTTTTAAAACTTTGTGGACCGAGAGATCCAAGATGGCCGATTAGCAACAGCTCAGGAATGTAGCTCCCAGTGAAAGCACAGAGAACGAGTGGACGCCGCACTTTTCGATGAATTTTTGTTGCCCACAGACCGGGAGATTCCCGGCAGAGGAGCCACACGGGTCGCCAGCACGACGCTTTTGGCCGGCGCGGCTGTTTTGCCGGCGCCCCAGCGCGGCGCTTCCCGGTGCGGAGTGTACGGGACGGACGGGCTCGGCTGGTCCCATCCCCACAAGGAAAACA
>CAUYQU010080053.1:0-13645 GCA_963574635.1 Cheracebus regulus
CCAGATATAGGTGAAGGGGAGGAAGGCAACAAATTACACTGCCACGTGTGTACCTATGCAACAATATTGTATGTTCTTCACATGTACCCCAAAACCTAAAATGCAATAAAAAATAAAATTAAAAAAAAAAAAAGAAAACTGCTTAAAGCAATAATTTAAAAACTGTGTTTGTGGGCTTATATGTATATAGGTATAATTTGTATGACAATGGTGCAAAATAGAAAGAAAAATAAAGCTATATAATATAATGTGTAATGCTATACAACATATTATATATTGCATAATGCAATGATATGGTATAATGCTATAATTAAGTTGGTATTAATCTGACCTAGATTGTTTTAAATTAACTTTTTAAATTTAGTCCCCAGTGCAATAATAAGAAAACAACTTAATATTATAAGAAAAGTTAAAAAGAAATTACATTATATAAAATATTTATTTAATTAAAAAGATGGCAATAATGAAGAAATACAGGTACAAATAGAATTTTAAAATATATGACATACATAGATACCAGGTGACAAATACCAAATGACAGCTATAAGTATTAACTTATGAGTGATTACATTAAACATAAATAAATCAAGCACTACAAATTAAGATATTTCCAAATTGTCCAACTATAAACTATCAAACACACTTTACATTAAAAAAAGAGGTTGAAATAAAATGTTACATAAATATGTAACATGAAAACAATTCCAAAAAGAAAACTAGAGTGGCTATAGTAATATTACACAGTATACAGTTGAAGTAAAAATTGTTATTAGGGAAACACGAAGGACATTTCATAATGCTAAAGGAGTAAATACAGTATGAAAATATCATAATTACAAACCTATTACTATCAATTAAATCCTAAAATGAATGAAGCAAAAACTAACAGAATCAAAGGGAGAAAAAGACAATTCAACAATACCATTTAAAACATTTTATTTTATTTCATTTTATTTTTCACCTCAAGACCATTAAGTATACTAGAAACTTTAATATCCCACTTTCAGTAATGGACAGAGCCAGGCATATGATTAACAAAAAAACAGAATACTTGAAAAACAATAAAAAACAACTAGACCTAACAGACATCTATGGAACATTCCACCCAGTAATAGCTCAATACATATTCTTCTTGAATGTACATGGATCATTCTCCAGAATACAGCATACATCAGACCACAGAACAAACAAACAAAAAACCTCAATGAGTTAAAATACTTGAAATCACAGAAGTGTGTGATGTAAGACTTCTGCCCAGATGGCCAATTAGGAACAGCTCCAGTCTGCAGTTCCCAGCAAGAGCACGCCAGAAGATGAGTTATCTCCGCATTTCCAACTGAGGTACCATGTTCATCTCATTGGGACTGGTTAAATAGTGGGAATAGCCCAAGGTGGGCAAGCCAAAGCAGGGTAGGGCATTGCCTTACCTGGGAGGTGCAAGGGGCCAGAGAACTCACTCCTCTAGCCAAGGGAAGCCATTAGGGACATTTCTGGACAGTATGACACTCCAGCTCAGATGCTGCACTTTTCTCAGGGTCTACACAACCTGCAGACCAGGAAACTCCCATGGGTGCCTACAACACCAAGCTAAAAACCCACTGGCTTGAAATTCTCACAGCCAGCACAGCAGCCTGAGCTCGACCTGGAACATTTGAGCTTCATAAGGAGAGGGGTGTCTGCCATTGCTGAGGCTCTAGTAGGCAGTTTCAACATTGCCTGTGTAAACAAAACTGCCAGGAAGCTTACACAGAAGATGGGCAGAGTGCACCCTGGCAGCCCAGCAGGCCTCTGCAGACAGACTGTCAAGTAGATTCCCTTATTGCTTGGCAGGGCATCTCAGAAAAAAAAAGAGAGCAGCCCATCAGGGACTTACAAAGGCCCCACCTTCCTGGGACAGAATCCCTGGGAAAAGGGGTGGTTGTGGGTTCTGCTTCAGCAGACTTAAATGACCCTGCCTGGCAGCCCTGAAGGGAGCAACGGTACCCCCAGAACAGTCCTTGAGCTTCGTTAAGGTACAGGCTGCCTCCTCGAGTGGCTCCCTGACCCCCTGTGTATCCTAACTGGGAGACATGTCATATAGGAGAGCTCTGGCTGACAGATGGAAGATACCATTGCTGGATGAAGCTACCAGGGAAAGAAACAGCAATATCTGCTATTCTGCAGCCCCCACAGGTGATTCCCAGGCAAGCAGTATCTAAAGCAGACCTCAAGCAAACTCCAGCAGACCTGCAGCAGAGGGGCCTGACTATTAGAAGGAAAACTAACAAACACAAAGAAATAGCATCAACATCAACAGAAAGGACGTCCACTCAGAAACCTCACCCAAAAGTCATCAACTTCAAAGACAAAAGGTAGATAAATCCATGAAGATGGGATGTAACCAGCACAAAAAGGCTGAAATTGCCAAAAGCCAAAATGCCTCTTATCCTCCAAGGATCACAACTCCTCACCAGCGAGAGAGCAAAGCTAGAGGGAGAATCAGAATGACAAATCCACAGAAAGAGGCTTCAATAGGTGGGTAATAACAAACTTCTCAGAGCTAAGGGAGCATGTTCTAACCCAGTGCAAGGAAAGTAAGAACCTTGAAAAAAGGTTAGATGAAATGCTAACGAGAATAACTAGTGTGGAGAAGAACATAAATGACATGATGGAGCTGAAAAACAGCACAAGAACATCATGAAACATACACAACTTTCAATACCCTAATCAAGTGGAAGAAAGGATATCAGACATTGAAGATCAATTCAATGAAATAACGTGAGAAGGTAAGATTAGAGCAAAAAGAGTGAAAAGAAGTGAACAAAGCCTTCAAGAAATGTGTGATTATATGAAAAGACCAAATCTATGTTTGATCGGTGTACCTGAAAGTGATGGGGAAAATGAAACCAAATTGGAAAACTCTCTTTAGGATATTATCCAAGAGAACTTCCCCAAACTAGCAAGGCAGGCCAATATTCAAATACAAGAAATACAGAGAACACCAAAAAGGTATTCCCTTGAGAAGAGCCACCCAAGGTTCATGAGTGTCAGATTCACCAGAGCTGAAATGAAGGAAAAAATGTTAAGGGCAGCCAGAGAGAAAGGTTGGGTTACCCACAAAGGGAAGCCCATCAGACTCACAGCTGATCTCTTGGCAGAAACCCTACAAGCCAGAAGAGAGTGGGGGCCAATATTGAACATCATAAAAGAAAAAAACCCAGAAATTCATATCCAACCAAACTAAGCTTCATAAGTGAAGGAGAAATAAAACCCTTTATGGACAAGAAACTGCTGAGAGATTTCATCACCACCAGGCCTGCCCTATAAAAGCTCCTGAAGAAAGTACAAAACATGGAAAGGAACAACCAGTACCAGCCATTACAAAAACATACCAAACTGTGAAGACCATTGACACTATGAAGAAACTGCAACTAACATGCAAAACAAGCAGCTAGCATCAAAATGGCAGGATCAAATTCACACATAATAATATTAACCTTAAATGTAAATGGGATAAATGCCCCAATCAAAAGACACAGACTGGCAAATTGGGTAAAAAGTCAAGACTCATTGGTGTGCTGTATTCAGGAAACCCATCTCATGTGCAAAGACACACCTAGGTTCACAATAAAGGAATGGAGGAAGATATACCAAGCAAATGGCGAGAAAAAAAAAGCAGGAGTTGCAATCTTAGTCTCTGATAAAACAGTCTTTAAACCAACAAAGATCAAAAGAGACAAAGAAGGGCATTACATAATGGTAAAGGGATCAATGCAACAAGAAGAGCTAAGTATCCTAAATATATATGCACCCAATACAGAAGCACCCAGATACATAAAGCAAGTTCTTAATGACCTACAAAGAGACTTAGACTGCCACACAGTAATAGTGGGAGATTTAACACCCCACTGTCAATATTAGACAGATCAATGAGACAGAAAATTAACAAGGACATCCAAGACTTGAACTCAGATCTGGACCAAACAGACCTAATAGACATTTACAGAACTCTCCACCCCAAATCCACAGAATGTCTATTCTTCTCAGCACCACATCACACTTATTTTAAAATTGACCACATAATTGGTAATAAATCACTCCTCATCAAATGCAAAAGAATGGACATCATAACAAACAGTCTCTCAGACCACAGTGCAATCAAATTAGTACTAAGGATTAAGAAACTCACGCAAAACCGCACAACTATATGGAAACTAAACAACTTGCTCCTGAATGACTACTGGACAAATAATGAAATGAAGGCAGAAATAAAGATGTTCTTCAAAACCAATGAGAACAAAGAAACAACGCTCCAGAATCTCTGGGACACATTTAAAGCAGCATCTAGAGGGAAATTTATATCACTAAATGCCCACCAGAGAAGTGAGGAAAGATAAAAAATCAACACCCTAAAATCATGATTAAAAGAACTAGAGGAGCAACATCAAACAAACTCAAAAGTCAGCAGAAGGTAAGAATTAACTAGTATCAAAGCAGAAATGAAGGAGATAGAGACACGAAAAACTCTTCCAAAAACCAGTAAATCCAGGAGCTGGTTTTTTGAAAAGATCTACAAAATAGAATGCTAGCCAGACTAACAAAAATAAAAAAGGGAAGTTTCAAATAGATGAAATAAAAAATGATAAAGGAGATATCACCACCGATCCCACAGAATACAAACTACCAGCAGAGATTACTACAAACACCTCTATGCAAATAATCCAGTAAACCTAGAAGTAATGGATACATTTCACACGCTCCCAAGACTAAACTAGAAAGAATTCCTCAACAGACCAATAACAAGGTCTGAAGTTGAGGCAGCAATTAATAGCCTACCAACCAAAAAATAGTCCACAACCAGACAAGTTCAGAGCCAAATTCTACCAGAGGTAAAAAGAGGAGCTGATATCATTCCTTCTGAAACGATTCTAAACAATACAAAAAGAGGGAATCCTCCCTAACTCATTTTATGAGATCAACATCATCCTGATACCAAAACCTGGTAGACATGCAAAAAAAAATTTTAGACCAAGATCATGAATATTGAATGAAGATTGATGCAAAAATTTTCAATAAAATACTGGCAAACCAAATCCAATAGCACATCAAAAAGCTTATCCATCACTATCAAGTCAGCTTCATCCCAGGGATATAAAGCTGGTTCAACATACATGAATCTATAAACATAATAAATCACATAAACAGAACCAAAGAAAAAACCATATGATTATGAACAGATACTTTTCAAAAGAAGACATATATGAGGCCAACAAACATATGAAAAAATGCTCATCATTACTGGTCATTAGAGAAATGCAAATCAAGACCACATTAAGATATCATCTCACACCAGTTAGAATGGTGATCATTAAAAAATCTAGAGACAACAGATGCTGAAGAGGATGTGGAGAAATAGGAACACTTTTACACTGTTGGTGGGAGTGCAAATTAGTTCAACCATTGTAGAAGACAATGTGGCAGGTGATTCCTCAAGGGTCTAGAAATAGAAATTCCATTTGACCCAGCAATCTCATTACTGGGCATATATCCAGAGGATTATAAATCGTTCTATTATAAAGACACATGCACACATATATTCATTGTGGCACTGTTTCAATAGCAAAGACCTGGAACCAACCCAAATGCCCATGGACAATAGACTGGACAATGAAAATGTGGCACATACACACCATGGAATACTGTGCAGCCATAAAAAGCGATGAGTTCGTGTCCTTTCTAGGGACATGGATGAATCTGGAAATCATCATTCTCAGCAAACTGACACAAGAACAGAAAATCAAACACTGCATGTTCTCACACATAGGCAGGTGTTGAACAATGAGAACACATGGACACAGGGAGGGAAGCATCACACACTGGGGTCTGTTGTGGGGAATAGGGGAGGGACAGCTGGGGGTAGGGAGGCTCGGGAGGGGTAACATGGGGAGAAATGCCAGATATAGCTGATGGGGGATGGAGGCAGCAAACCACATTGCCATGTATGTACCTATGCAACAGTCCTGCATGTTCTGCACATGTACCCCAGAACCTAAAGTGCAATAAAATATAGAGATATATATAGAAAAAGACATCACAAAAAAAAGAGTATCACAGAGAGATATCTCTCTTAATAATGTAGATACAAAATTTCTTAACATAATGCCAGCTAACTGAGCACAGCAATGTATGTAAATGATTGTATATCTTGATGCCCTGGGACATATCCCAAGAATTCAAAGGTGGTTTAACATCTGAAAATCAATCAGTGTAGTATAGCCTATCAATAAAATAAATGGCAAAACTCACATGATCATCTCCACAGTTACAGAAAAATTATTTGGCAAAATCTAATATCCTTTTGTTATTAAAACACCCAGAAAATTGGATTAGAAGGGATCTTCTTTACCCTAATAAAGCATACCAATGAAGAGTTTGCACCTAACATTATACTTTGTGTTGTAAGATTGAATGTATTTCCTTAAGAACAGTAAGAAACAGGGACATTCATGCTTGACATTTATACTTAACATTTTACTAGAAGTTTTAGCCAGGGCAATTAGACAGGAACATGAAATAAAAATCATTAAGATTAATTAAAACTATCTATATTGGCAAATAACCCAACAAAGTGCTCACAGGTAAGCATATCCCCTAAAGAATCACATACACAAAATAAAATAGAAGCATTTTTTTCAAATAGATTTCTTATATATATTAAAAGAAAAAATCAAAAAATAGAATAGGCAACAGGACAACAGTTTTAAAATACACTTTTATTACAAAATCATGCAAATGATTTGCTAAAAATACAAAAATATAGGGAGTAAAAGTGAAGTGTTTCTAAGTTCCTCTTTTCAGAATTATCCTTGCTAATCGTTTGTTCATATCTTTCTAGCTTTTCTTTTTACATAACACATTATTGTTTATAGAGGTATCAGCCCTTTGCAAACACATTTTCCTTTATTCCTTTATTTTGTGTACATGTGTGGGGAGGTGCAATATGTTTCTATTTTCCCTATATAAATCATAGGGTTTCTGTCATGTTTTGAAAGACTTTCCTACTCCCAAGACTTTTTTAAAAATTTGTATGTCATAGTAGAGCAAAGGATGATAGAAAACCTTTTTTAAAAAAATATATAATAGGCTTTTTACAGACACTGAAATCAGCTAATCCCTGGGAAAAGAATGGCATTGCCTTTAATGGAGCTGAACATGTTTGTAATCATGAAGAACAAGATCAATTAACCAGCAATTGATAGTACCATAAGTTTATATAGAAGCCTCTAAATGAACCCACTTGCAATTTATGAGCACTTGGCAAGAAGGACACTTACAAAAATAAACCACGCATTTTACTATTAAGTCACATTGAGTTTTAGAGATGTTGTAAACTGTGCATGCACATGCACTCACACACCTCACAGAATTAAAATGGATTCTTATTGTTCTTAGAAAAACTCATATTCAAAACATATCTATTACATTAAATGTTTTATCATCATTGTACATATAATTTTTTGGCTTTATCTATTATAAACCAAACTTTCTGATGCCACTTCCCCAATAGTTTTATCATCAATTAGCAATCCTATACTTGAGGCACCTTTATTGGTTAACAACTTTTAACACCCCCACTCCATAAATTCAGAGAACTGCAAAAATTTTTAGACTTCTTCTCTATTCAAACTTCACATAATACTCTTTTCCAATTATGCATTCTCTGAACAAGCTGATTAGATGTCAGCTAGGTTGGGTACCTTATTACTTACAAGTACAATAAGCATGACATGTGTTTTCATTGATGAAATTGTTAGATAAAATATGATCAAATTCAGAAATCTACCATGGGATCATCCCATAGATAGATATCAAATATTAATCTATCCACCTTGTGATGGTAAGTTAAAGAATTATGACTCCATTCAACCACACTGAAATTCTGCCAACATTTCTCAATGACGTCGTCAAGGATAGAGTGAAAAGTAATCTGTAGAAATATAGCTATTTTATACATACTGCATTCCCTAGTTTTATCAGCCCAATAACCCCATCAATCTAAATGGACCAAATTAAACTTGTAATTGCCCTTGTTATTGTAGTCAAAGTTATAGAATCCTATTGTATTAGCAGCATTTATCCAACAGGAGAATTGAGCCTCCTGGTTATCTGTTGTCTTTTAACCTTAGTTACTAGTTTTTTTGTAATTGGACAACTCAAACATGCTGAATGTAGAAATTTGAATAATACTGAAGAGTACAAGAAAAAATAATTCATAATTTCTGTATCTGGAGATAATTTCTGTATTTGGATTTTATTGAATATCTACCCAAACGTATATTTATATGTGTGTGTATATATATATATATATATATATATATGTATATATATTAATTTCAAATATAGTCCTACCTCTACTAATTGATACATTGAAAATATACCAAAAAATGCAAAAACCAGACCAATGCATAATAACATAAAAAAAAACTAAATCCAAATATGGAGATATTAAACAATATGTGCATTTAAGCATCAACAACAGCTGCTAAAGAAATTTTTTCCTTCTTTGCCAACACTTTATTCATGATAAATTACCTTCTCATCTACATACTGGCTCTTGGAAAGTTCGGTATAACATCAGGCCCCAGTGGCTTTTCTCTCAAGATTATCTTTACATACTGGTAAAGTGGTAATCCAGGAAATTACATTTATTAGAAGAGAATTAAATCTCTTCCTCTCTCTCCATTCTTAGAAATTAAATATTATGTAGGTCAGCAAATCTAACCACAAAATATATTTTATTTTAATATCTGATATAATTAAATTTTGAACCATAATCAAGATAAAGCTTTTTAGGCAATGATAATTTGTCCACCACTATTAATGTAGTTAACTTTCAAGTAATAGGTCAACTGGATGAAATGTCCCTGAGGGAGATCGTTCTATGACAATCAGGACCTAGTTTTGATGGCATAAGATTTCAGAAATGAGTAGTATAATTAAAGGATTGGTCGAAATGGGGTACAAAGGGTGTATAGCACACAAGATAAGATGAATAAATCCTGGCCACTATGTGAAACTGCTGAGTTGCACATTCTGCTTGCTGGGAGGCATTGAGACAAAACCCTCCTCATAACTCTGGAGGAATAAACAATTTTGTGCAATTAAGTTCTTATTTCAAAGGGGTTTGTATATAGCATTCATCAAGCACCAGATTCATTCTACAATTGTTGTATTTTGGAACTAGGAATAAGAAATTAGGAAACAGCTAATTAGTTCTTCCTTTTGTAATAATCTAGTGTTACTGAGTGCTTATCTGGTTTTGTTAAGATTGATAGGATCGAGTGTTTCCTACCACCTCACCATGGGCCTAATTACTCTTTCTAACTCAGGGACTGTATCAAACTATATATATTTCTATGTTCTACAGACATGTACAAATTATTTATTAGACATTTAAGTGGAAGTGTTGAGAAGAAATGCATTTATATAAATCTGGAGTTTGGAAGAAAGATCTGAGCTGGAGATATAAACTAGAATTTTACCAACATGTAGCTATATGCATTTATTTAAAGCCATGACTGGATAAGGTAATCCATGTGGTGAATATATAAAGTATATAAAGGCTGAATAAGGACACCTACCATCTTAACATTAAGAGCTGAGGGAATAGTGGAGGAAACTACAGGGAAGACAAAGGAATTACAGCCAGTAACAGGAGGAAAACCAAGAAAGTGCTGTGTTTCAGGGACTCTATGCTGATTTCTAGTGCTCCTTCTCTGCACAATATCCCCTGCTACAAACTTCAGTCACACCAGTAGACCCCAACATCAAAGCTGGCTTACTCAGCTCGCTGAACTGCTGTTTTCTTCTCAAACTTCACCACCCTATGCTGTCATCTGTAAAGTGGCCCCAGGGAAAAATTGGGACTATCACTGGGCTCAGCTCATATAGTTTCTTTCTCTCCAGAATTACATATATGTACCATACACTGGACAAGGTTGAAAACAATTGTTTCCTATGTGTACTTTAGTTTTATAATTGTTTTAAGCAGAAGAGCTAGTCTGGTAAAAGTAACATCATCATGGCTAGAGGCAGAAATCTTCAGTCTAGTATATTTTAAAAGCAAAAATAACTCCATAAAATGAAATATTAAAGTAGGTCATGAAAACAGAAAGAAAATAAGCCAAGGCCTTTTATTTAATTTTGTTTCATTTTATTTCAATTTTTGGTGGAGTCCTTCCTCTAAGATGCCTACATTCTTTTATCTATATTACAAATTATAATTTATAGATTATATAAATAAAACAAAATGTCACATCATTAAACTTTGTCCATTTTATTGAATTTTACTTGTTATTATCTTATTCTCAACGAAGGCCAGGTTTTCATGTAATTTTTAAGAGTACATCAAAAGTCAAAGGTATTCAGCCAGAGCCAGTAAGAAGAGAATTTATTTTAAAGAGTTAACTTGAAAGAGATTAGTATGTGACATTTACCTTCAGTCTCAGGGAAAAAATATGTGTAAAGAAATATTATAAAGGGAATGTTGAATTGACTTACTAACTACAAGTTGTATAGAGAGAATTTGGGACATTAATTTCTTCCCTTTCACTTCGAGAATGATATTATAGGTACTAACTTACATAGGGTATTGAATCTTATATAGTATTCCTCTAATTTTCATTACAGGAAAAGGAACTTATATTTATTGAATATCTACCATGTGCCAACAATTTTATGTACATGACTTAATTATATTAATTCTATAGTAATTAATTTCCCAAAGATCAAAACTAGTAGTTGGTATAATGTATAAAACTTCCATTTGAGCCTCCAAATAATGCCTTTCATCTCAATTATGCATCACTAAAAGGATTTAGAAATCAATTTTATATTTGCTTTTTTAAAGAGAATTAAAGAGATATGGACAAAAATAAAAATTTGTTTATAGCATTAATTATGTGTAAATGTCTCTATTAGCCCACTAAGCGCTAATCTCCTTAATATCCAGGATTGTGTATATTTTTATTAACTTCTAAATACTTATGGACATGCTAGCTAACCCTCAGTTAATGTGTTTTTATTAGCAAAACATATAATTTTCTAAGATTATGTGGTATCAGTATAATTGCTGTCTGTTTTCTAGAAGGACCCATTTGTAGTATGAACAAAGAAGCATAGCTCTGTGAGTAACCCTAATTATATTCCATACTAGTTTAACGTAAGCTAAGACATAAGCAAAAACATAACTTGTCTAAACAATAGGGCCAGTGCTACTTAAATTCTTTGAATTTATGGAAGATGATGCATTTTCATCTCTAAAGGTAATCATTTTATTTCTTTAGCAGTTATACAATTGAACTACATTTGGCTGTCCATCATTATCAAAACTAGTATGAACCACATGTGTCCTGATATACAGAAAAGAGGAATTGTTAAAATATGCTGAGAAATATCTTTGTAGCAGAATTTTATTTCACACATATTTTCTTGGGAAACATTTACTTGAGAAAGTATTGAGGATCTGCCAAAAGCTTCTGTTTATGTAGGTTGTATCTACTGATGTTACTGAATTTAAAATTTAAACTGAACTTTTTATATTTCTGAACGGATTTATCTTAAAATATCTGTATTAAGACATTGAAACATATAAAAATTAATTTTGGGGGGAATATAATGTAAAAAAAATAAATACTTTTAAAATAAAAATAACCATATTTTTAAAAGAAAAAATTTAGTTAGAAGAGTAACTTTTTTAATGTGTCTTTTCAAACCTATTTAATATCTAGCTTATGAGAAGACAGCCATATTCTCAGATCAGTTTTTGTACTTAATATATTGTAACATGTTGTTTTAGTATATAAAGAAAATCCAGCCTCAGTGAGATAAATAGCTGGAAATAGAGAATTCTTTTTAATTCTTTCAGATAATTGTGAATATTATTTTTGATGCTATACCCAAACTTTGAAAGTGGTAGTCCTTAAAAGTTAGTCACAATTTTGAATCTGAAATGATATTAGTGAACTTATACTTTGCTATACAAAAATCTATTGACTTTTTTGTAGTCTGAATAAATCTTTTACCTGAGAATGATTTTGACCATTTGAAAAATGTTGGTATACTTAATTATACAGACAACCCAAATTTTAATTCATTTAATTATACAATATTAAAATAATCACATTTGTTAATATCACTATTTGATCTCCTAAGAAAATATTCTAAGTAGTCTCATGTTGGGTTCATTTTGGCAGATACAAGTTTTTCAAAATCCTATTTTTTGCTTGAAATTTTGAATTTTATCTTTCCCACAAATACTTATTATTTTTCTCGAAATGACAAGCTCCCTTTGTTCATTTTCAAAAAAAGTCCATCAAATATCCAAGTTTGAACGACCATATTTTTCTGTTAGTCAGCCATTCTTTTAAGTAAAACTAATGTTCAGGAAAAAAAAAGGCCAAGTTCACATCTCAATTTAAACTATCAATGTATAAATTCTTTTTCTTAAGACATCTAGAATATTTGAGAAAGTAAAAGTTCTTGCTTTATGTGTATTTCTCATTTTGTCACATCATGGACTGTGCACCATCAGTACAAATGTCAACAGAGTGAAAAGGCTAAATAATGTCTTAGTATTATTAAGAAAATCGTTTCCTCTGAATGGAATCCTTGAAAGAGTCTTAGGGATGTACACAGATTTGTGGGCCATACCTTGTGAACCTCTGTGTTAGACTGTGTACCAAGATCTTCACAGTGTTTATTGCATGTCATGTTTGCAGGAAATGTATAAGGTAGAAATTGTAATTTTTTGCATTTTACACATTTTCTTTTATTTTACAGATAAAAAGTACTATACTGTATTTAGAAGTATTCAGTAACTTACTCTACTAACATGGCTCTCACAGTATTAGACATGAATTTTACTATATAAGCTATGGTTTTGTTTTCAGATAATAATTAAATCAAATATTTTACTATTGATTATTTTCTGTCTTGGTATTTATATATGTTTGTTAATAGGTTGTTACTCCAACACTTATATTTTACACACTCAATTTTCCTATTTTACACAATACTCTATCAGTTTAATCTCTCTTCCCACCCATACCACTTACCTAATTCCATGCAAAAATTTCCTCTCAATACATCAGTCCACCAACCTGGACATTTTTACTTCTGTTGCCATTGAGGTCTTGAAGATGTAATAGACAGGAAAAAAGGGGCTTTATGATTTCCTTCTGTATGTTCTAAAGTTCACACTACATGACTTTTTATATCACCATCACTTGTCAACATTTTCTCATATCTAAAAATGTGTTCCTTATTAAATATCAAATAAATTGTGTATATTAGAAATATATATTAATAATTTTATGTATAAGACAAAGCATTTGTAATGTTATAACTCAGTTTAGACAAGATAATAGTTGTCCAGCGGATAGGATATATTTCCTACATCTTATAGGAGAGAATCTAGAGTTAATAGTTGTCCACTTAACCCTTGGGCAAATGACAGTGAAGAACACAGCATAGCAGTAGAAGTGCATGTGGCCACAAAAGGCTGAGTGACCCTACATGATGTTGTTTTGGTGATTCCAGATGGAGATTATTATCCTAACAGTTCTTTTTTTTTTTTTTTTAATTTTTTTGAGACGGAGTTTCACTC
>CAUYQU010080057.1:0-21210 GCA_963574635.1 Cheracebus regulus
GATTTTGAGTGTTCTCAGTTTTTTTACGGTGGCTTCTTGGCATCTTTATGGTTTTATCCATCTGTCGTCTTTGTAATTACCCACTTTCAAATTAGGTCTCTGAGTGGACGTCCAGCTTGTTAATTCCCAGCTCTGGAATCCATGTAATTTTCACTGTGCAACTCGCAACGCTAGCTAAGACAGCAGCGTTGAAATTCGTGGTGCTTTTCTGCCCGGGGGTCTCCCGTCTGGCTTCTCAGCCCCTTTTTCAATCAGCTGGATGGACTGCTCTGCCTTCACAGAGCTCCAAACATCATCCAAAAGGAGACTCAGTCCCGTTTACTCCGCACCAAGAGCTGCCGAGCCGAGGCGCTGGAAAAAAAGCCACACCAGCCGAAAGGGTCGTGCTGGCGACCTGTGGGGCTCCTCCACTGGGAATATCCTGGTCCATGGGCAGCAAAAATTTATCGGTAAGTGTGGCGTCCACTGGCTCTCTGCGCTTTTACTGGGAGCTGCAATCCTGAGCTGCTAGTGATCGGCCATCTTGGATCTCTCTTTTTTTTTTTCTCTTGAGATCGAGTTTCACACTGTTGCCCAGGCTGGAGTGTAGTGGCATGATCTTGGCTCACTGCAACCTCTGCATCCCCAGTTCAAGTGATTTTCCTGCCTCAGCCTCCCGAGTAACTGAGATTAAAGGCTCCCACCACTGCACCTAGCTAATTTTTGTAATTTTAGTAGTGATGGGGTTTCAGTCTTGGCCAGGCTGGTCTCGAACACCTGACCTTGTGATCCACCTGCCTCAGGCTCCCAAAGTGCTGGGAGGCATGAGCCACTGTGCCCGGCCAAAAAATTTTTATTTAAAAATGTTGAATATTGGCCTCCAATCTCTTTTGGCTTGAGGAGTTTCTGCTGAGGGGTCCACTGTTAGTCTGATAGGCTTCCCTTTGTAGGTAACTTGGCCTTTGTCTCTGGCTGCCCTTAACAGTTCTCCCTTCATTTCAACCTTAGAGAACCGAATGATTTTTTGTCTTTGGGTGAATCTTCTTGCAGAGGATCTCAATGGTGTTTTCTGTGTTTCCTGAATTTGCATGTTGGCCTGTTTTGCTAGGTTGAGGAAGTTCTCCTGAATGATATCCTGAAGTGTGTTTTCCAGCTTGTTTCCATTCTCCCCATTTCCTTCTGGTACTCCAATCAATTGTAGTTCTGGTTGTTTTTATAAAGTCCCATATTCCTTGAAGGCTTTGTTCATTCCTTTTCATTCTTTTTTTCTCTGGTCTTGACTGCTTGCCTTATTTCAGCAATATGCTCTTCAGTCTCTGATACCCTTTCTTCTGCTTGTTCAGTTCCGCTGTTGATAATTGTGTATGCTTCATGAAGTTCTCATGCTGTATTTTTCAGCTCCATCAGGTCATGTATGTTCCTCTCTAAACTTGTTATTCTAGTTAGCAAGTCCTCTCACCTTTCATCAAGTTTATTAGCTTGTATGCGTTGGGTTAGAACATGCTCCTTTAGCTCAGCTTAGTTTTCTATTACTCATCATCCAAAGCCTACTTCTGTCAATGTGTCTATCTGATCCCCCATCCAGTTGTGCTACCTTGATGGATAGACATTGTGACCATTTGGAGGAGAAGAGACACCCTGGCCTTTCGGGTTTTCAGCGTGTTTTGGTTGACTCTTTCTTATGTTCATGAGTTTGTCTAGTTTCAGTCTTTGAAGCTGGTAACCCTTGAGTGGGGTTTCTGTGAGGACTTTGTTGTTGTTGATGATGATGTTGTTGCTTTCTGCTTGTTTTTCTTTCAATGTTCAGGTCCCTCTTATGTAGGGCTGCTGCAGCTTCCTGGCGTTTCACTTCAGACCCTATTCATCTGATTCACTCCTGCACCCGGAGATGTCACTCAAGGAGGCTGGAGAACAGCACAGATGGCTGACTACTCCTTTCTCCTGGACCTCTGACCTTGAGGGGCACCAACCTGATGCCAGTAGGATTGCTCCTGTATAGGGTGTCTGACAATCCCTGTTGGAGAGTCTCATCTAGTTGGGTGGCACAGGGAACAGGACCAGTTTAATGAAACCTTTGTCCCTTGGTTGAGGGGGTGTGCCTCAATGGGGGAAACTCACTTCTCTTGGCTGCCTGGATTCTTCAGAACAACTAGGAGAAGAGACTAAGGTCTGCTGTTCCACAGAGACTGCAGCCACCCCTTTCCCTAGGGCCACAGGCCCACAGAGATCTGGGTTCTGTCCATGAGCCTCTGGCTGGAGTTACTGGAAATCTTACTGGGAAGCACTGCCAATTAGGAAGGATGGTTCAGGGTTGGGCCTGAAGAGACACTCTGGCTGCAGACTGCCACAGCAGGTATGTTGAGCTGTGGGGGACAAGTCTTGGAACCAAGCCATTCAGCTTTCCTGGCTCCAGCAGGGGAAAAGCACAGCCTGAAGCTATAGAAATGGATGCTGCCTTTCCCTCTCCCAGGGAGCTTAGTGTGTTAGGCAGTTGTGAGTCTCAGTGCTAGCTGCTGTCCTTCCCCTAAGGAGCTCAAATGGCTTAGCAGGCAGCTGCAACAGGTGCTGGTTGCCCCTCCCCCTGGGAGTTCTGTAGGCATAAGCACATTCTAGTTGAGAGGCTGTAAGAAGCTGCACCTTCCAGGGTTGGGGGGCTAGGCCCTGCTGCTGTGAGTTTGCAGTTAGGATCTTCCAATCCGTGGGTAGCACAGCTCCCTGGAAAAAGCACAGTTTCCCAGCCGGGTAGCACACTCGCTCACTGCCTCCTTTGGCTGGGGGAGAGGGATTTCCTGCCCCATGTGGCTCTTGGTGGACTGCTGCAGCACACTGATCTTCCTTCTCTCCACGGGTTACGCCAGCCTCCTAGTCGGTTCTGATGAGAGAACCTGGATACCTTAGTTGCCAGTGAAGGATTCACGTGCTTATTGTGGTGTTTTCTGATGGGAGCCTCCTAACACTGCTGTTCCTCGTTGACCGTCTTGGCCCCACCTCCTCATATAAGTATCACATGCCAACCATTTACCCCACTGGAGCCCCTAAGAAACACTTTTCCTCATTCAAATACCTTTTCTTTGTTCATGATGTGTAAATATGAAGAATTCAGCATAGAAATTAATTTACTTATTTAAAAAATGTGAGAGATAGAGATAGAGGGAGACTTTAAATACCAAGAACAATGCCTGAAACATATTTGGTACTCAGTAGTGTTTGAAAATAAGATTAACAAGTCATGACACAATTAGACTGGATGAATGAGCGGAGAGAATTGAGGACTGTTTATTTTAAATAGAGTTCACACTTCATTTAATAGAGATGAACTATTTAAAGGCAATTGAATCTTCCTGATTATTAGTGCTGTTGAGCATCTTTTCATAGCCTTGTTGGCCATTTGTGTATCTTCTTTGGAGAGTTGTCTATTCATGTCCTTAGCCCACTTTTTGATGCGATTATTTGTTTTTTCCTTGTTGATTTGAGTTTATTGTAGTTTATTAGTATATTTAGTACATTAGTCCTTTGTCAGATGTATAGATTGTGAAGATTTTTTTCCCACTCTGTGGGTTGTTTGTTTATTCTGCCAACTTTTGCAATGCAAAGAATTTTGCCATGCAAAAATTCTTTAATTATGTCCTGGCAATGTGTCTTTATTTTTATTGCATTTGGTTTTGGGTTATTGGTGAAAAAAATGCCAATCAAAACCACAATGCTGTACCAACATAATTCTGCCAGAATGGCCATAATAATAATAATTAAAAAAAATAGATTTTGATATGGATGTGGTGGACAGGGAACACTTCTACATTGCAGGTGGAAATGTATGCTAGTACAACCACTATGGAAAACAGTGTGGAGAGTCCTTAAAGAAGTAAAAGTAGAACTACCATTTGATCTAGCAATCCCACTACTATCTACCCAGAAGAAAATAAAAAAGATACTTGCACACAAGTTTATAGCAGCACAATTCGCAATTGCAAAAACACGGAACCAACCCAAATGCTTATCAATCAAAGGGTAGATAAAGGAACTGGGATATATACATATATATATATATATATATATATATATATATATAAAATTCATATAAAATATATGCAAATAATATATATATTATAATATACAGATATTATAATATCATATGTATTATATAATGGAATACTATTCAGCCATAGAAAGGAATGAATTAATGGCATTCACAGTGACCTGGATGAGATTGGAGACTATTATTCCAAGTGAAGTAACTCAGAATTGGAAAACCAAACATCATATGTTTTCATTCACAAGTGGGAACTAAGTTATGAGGATGCAAAGGCATAAGAATAACACAATGGACTTTGAGATCTCATGAGGAAATCTGGGAAGGCTGTGAGGGATAAAAGACTACAAATAAAGTGCAGTGTATACTGCTTAGGTGATGGGTGCACAAAAATCTTACAAATCATGACGAAAGAACTTACTCATGTAACCAAGAACCACCTGTTCCCCAATGATCTATGGAAATAAAATTTAAAAATTAAAAAAAAAATAAATGACTAGAGATGACATGGCCAGATTTTTATGTGTAATACTCTGATGGTTTTCATAGTAGATGAATTTGAAAGGTAAATAATTAAGATGCTGTTATGATCATCTTGTTTAAACTTTGATCACAAAATGTAAGTCCAGGTAGTTTGAACAGCCAATAGGGTGTTCACTCTATCCATATATACTCACACACACACGTACAGATAACACGTATAAATAGGAATTAAAATGGCTGTACTTGTTATTTGACTGAATTTAGGAAATAGGAGGAAAAAAAATAATCAAAACCCTGTGCCATGGTTTTAGTTAGAATAATAAATGGCAGATAGTAATATTATTAAACAGAAATATATGGCAGCAAAATCAGAATGAAGGCATTACAAATTCTAGTTGGGACATAGTGATTTTGAAATAAACTACCCTAACTAACCATCTCCTACATGTTATAAGACTCAAATAAGATTAGGAATAGGAAATCTTTTTAAGAAATTTAAGACATTAAAATAATTTAGTTACATAAAAGATGTCATTACTATTTGCATCAGCAAAGGGAACTATGTAAATCAGAAGAAATGAAAGTTACTTTTTTTTCAAGCTGGACAGAATGTACCACAGAGGTGAGATGTATTGTTTCAAATACACTCAGATGAGGTCTATACATAGATAATTAGTTTTTATATAATTAATATAATTATTATATATATAAATTATATATAATATATAATATTTATATAATTATATGTATATATAAAACTTAATATAATTAAGTTTTTATATAATTAATATATATGCACATGCACACACAAACACACATATTTACAGAGCCTTAGCTCTGTAATCTGTGTTTTAGGCCAATATGTTTTAGTATAAACCACTTTTCAAGTCTAAATTATTTTATTATAAAATCTACTTCATGGATTTGTTTAGTTTCAACAAATCATAGTAACATTCTCTATGGAAAATACTGACTATGCCAAAAGTACCACATTTTGAAGAGTTGCCATCAGACCACACCTATGGTAAAAATCATAAAATATTATTATAAAAATATTATTAAAAAAATTCATCATCATATCTATTGTAAACACTTGACAGCATATGAGATTGGTAGTTCACTCTGACAATGCAAGGAATTGCTGTTTATGGTATAAAGCCAGGGGAGTTTCAACTACAATGAATGTGGAATTTTACGTGATAAAATGTCAGCAGTTTTGAGAGGTTGTTATTAAAATAAATAGCAATTCAAGGTTTACAGTTAGAAAGCATTTCTATGAGGAGCTAACAGTTTAAAAAATGAGTGACTCTGGCCATATAGATATGTTTCCATATCTATATTTAGTCAGTTGTGTGGAATAGACTCACAAGCTGTGGAGAAGGGGTGTGCTAATTGATTTAAAAACATTACTAAATCTCATTTCTGGCACTGTCTTTATTTTTCATGTCCAATTGTAACTTCAGTTATTTTATTATGTTTTACATTTTTATAAACAAATGAGTATTTTCTAAAACTGGATTGGAGGGAAAAATAATATTACTAATATGTATGTATCAATATGCATATATGTGTACATATATGTGTTTATACATATATATAAAGTATATGTGTGTGTGTATATACATATATGTTATATGGCAGTTGATACCATATATATATATATATATATATATAGGGTAGTTTATCTCAAAATCACTACATAAAGTATATATATGTATACATATAAATATATATGTGTATATACATATTTATGTATAGTATATATAGTCCCCTCTCTTGACTTTAAAGGGAGTATTTCTGTCTTGGAGAGCAACACTACAAAGAAATATATAAGAAACATAAAATCATAATATTTTTATTATTTTATTAATCAACTACTGGACTGAGATGGGTGTCATAATAGTGGCCAGAAACTCTTGGCTGCTAGTCAACAGGAGATAGATTAAATATTATCTAAATTCCTTAAAATACACAAGATGAGTTCTGCTCCGCTCTACTGGGAACAATTACATTCTAAAATTCTTAATTTTTTAAATTCATAAACTATTTTTTATAACGTAAAAAATTATGATTTTGGAATTAAATTACAAATGTGATTATATTTAAAATTGTTTTGAGCTTTAAAGTCTAATTTTTAAACAACACAAATTTATAGTCAGGTTAAATAAGCAAGTAAAAAAGGTGTAAGAAGAAAATTGGTAATTGCATGTGTTATATTGGTGATTTCCCAATTACACAAATGTAAAACCAAATAATTATTTAATTGTTTTTTTGTTTTCTAGCAAAATTTTGAAAATCAAAACCAGTGATCGTCTTTGCAAAACAAAGAACCTATTGCGTATTTAGTCAATAAGTAAAGAATGGCTGGCTACATGTTTTGTTTTGTACATTTATTTCCCCAGCTACATTTACAAGATTTGCTTTGAAATTGCAATAAAATGCAATGGTCTCTTGGCAGAGAATAAAGAAAATAGTGTTTTCTCTTTTTCATAATGGTCCAGCAGTGCCATGTACTCTGTATAAGTATACTCTGAATTGCAAAAAGATGAAGTCACAAAGGAAAGCTTTCCTACAGTGAGGTTATAATCTATTTCAGCATGTTCCAATATGCCAGGAAGTGGCCTGTATGTGTGCACAAGGGAGTGGGGATTTGGAGAGGTACTAAGGGAAGAGTTACTAGAAAATGTGCACATTGGAATAAAAAATAGGAGGGAAGAAGATGAACTTTGAATCAAAGATTCTTTCCATTGTACTCTTACATAAATTTCTGCTACATTTTCCAGGCTGTGTACAAGAAAATTGAGCATGCCAAACTTATGAACCTAATCAGAAAAAATGCCTAGGCCCAAACAGGACCTCACACTAGCTCCCACAATCATTCCTCATCAGAAGAGCGTTCCAAGCTTCATCTTCACTTCTTTTGGGCTTGGGTATCCAGATATTTGTGTTTGGGAAGAAAGGCTCCTGACTGGCTCTTTTGCAGCAAAATATATTATTCTTAAATACTGCGCTAGAAAATCCACTGATTTTTAGCTACTGGATGAGTTTAAAGTTGTCCTTCTCAGATCTCAATAACTCTTGTCATCTAAAGTTGGATTAAAGGGAGAAAGGGTTACTTTTCCGAACTGACATGAGTCCTATCACATATCTGTAGTTTCCGCTCAAAGATTGAGGCTCAACAGTGAAAGTACAATCTGTCCTGGAGGAAAGACTTGGGAAATGACCTCATTAAAACTACCAGGAAGACAGTAATAAACACACCTTGTTTCATTCTGGTTTGGGGAAGGTATCAACAACAACAACAAAAAGTCTTGGAGTATTTGTAGAGTGGAGTGAAGGGATGCAGGTTGGAGGTTAGCAGCTTGTTTGACAAAAAAACACACAAACAAACAAACAAAAAAACCCGGAATTAAACAGACTGTAAGCATACACCCACACCCATACACACAACACTTTCCCAGTATAGACATTGCTCAAGTGGTTTAATACATATTTATGAACATGTTTCCTTTTTGAGGGTAAGTAAAAACTGAGAAAAGAAAAACACACACACACATAACAAGATAACATGATTGTAAACCAAAAATAAAATTCTACATGATTGTAAATCAAAAATAAAATTCTAAGGCCCCTCAACCATCTGAGTGGACTTCCTTCTCAGCCAGGGATCTTTGAAAATTTAACCTAAGAGACTGTTTCAGGCCATGATGAGAAGTGGAACTGGACATCCTCATTACACCTCTCTAATATTAACCTCAACTCAGACTTTAAGTCTGATAAGAAACATTTTACAACCTATTTTTTTCTGAAGCCTACTACCTGAAGGCTTCCTCTGCAAATAAGGACTTGTGTCTCCACAATTCTTTATCTTAACCCAGAGACATTCCATTTTGTTGACAACAGGTCTTTAGACAAACTCAACCAATTGTCAACTAGAAAATATTTAAATTTCCTTGTATAGCCTGGAAGCCCCCATTTCGAGTTGTCCTGCCTTTCTGGATGAAACCAATGTCTTTCATAAATGTATTTGATTGAAGTCTCATGTCTCCCTAAATGTATAAAACCAAGCTGCACCCCAACCACCTTGGGTCACATGTTCTCAGGACTTCCTGAGGATTGTGGCACAAGCCATGGTCACTTATATTTGGCTCAGAATAAACCTGTTTAAATATTTCACAGGATTTGACTCTTTTCATTGGCATAACATAGTTAAAACTTTAAGTATTTTCAGTATTCTTGTCCTGAGAAAATATAAGAAAATAACATTTACCAGATTTTTTTTGTTTCAAGT
The DNA here is from genome assembly GCA_963574635.1 of Cheracebus regulus. Taxonomy (NCBI): domain Eukaryota; kingdom Metazoa; phylum Chordata; class Mammalia; order Primates; family Pitheciidae; genus Cheracebus; species Cheracebus regulus. The sequence goes on from CAUYQU010080057.1 coordinate 8,784, forward strand.
CTGCTTTATTTTTTTTGTTCCTTCCTCCCCTTTAAACAAAAAACTTATTCTTTTTATACTATAGTTTTTATTAAAAAGAACCCTACATGTTTATCCAAGTATAATCAATAAATTATTCTTACGGGAATAGCCTGGCAACATGGGGGGTAGGAGGTGTGACCAACTTGAAGGTTCCAATCGAACAGACAGAGCAGTGTGTGGAGACCCACATCATGAATTTCTGCTCCAAGAACTACTGTAGAAACATACCAGGAAAGCCAACAGAACCCACAGACTCTTTGAAGGAGGTGGTCTGCCTCTGCAGGCTCCATGGCACAGATGAGGAACTGTGAGTTGGTTTGCTTTCTCAGCTGAGAGGGCTATAGTCTGGGGCAAGTTCTCAGCATTGCTCACTGGCTACCTGGAAATAAACTCAGTGCTGCTGGTGGGAGAGGGGGCATGGTGGCAGTAAGACTCGCCTTTCGGGATGTGGACATTTTGGGAACTGGTTGAGGCCTGTGGCTGCTGGCTTTCCCCCACTTCCCTGGTGACCTGTGTGACACAGCAGAGGCAGCCATAATCCCTCTGAGAACATAAATCCATTGTCCTGGAAAGCACAGCTCTACCTACCAAGGCAGCCACAGCAAGCTCCACCCAAGGACAGTCTGAGCTTGACACACCTAATCCTGCCCCAACCTGAAGGTCTCCCTCTACCTGCCCTGGTAGCTGAATGCAAGGACGCAAATTTTAGGGAGCTCTATGGCCCCGTCCACTGACTGATCCTCCCTATACAGCTGCAGGTGATGCCACTTGGAAGCACCACCTCCTGGCTCGAGGTCAACCAACACAAAACCAGCACACTTAACAAAAATGCAACCAAGGACCCTCACAGAGTCCACTACACTCCTCTTCTACCCTCACTGGAGTAGGTGTTGGTACCCACAGCTGAGAGAACTGAAGATGGATCACATCATAGGACTCTGCAGACACTCCCCAGTACTGGCCCAGAGCCTGGTAGCTCTGCTGGGTGGCTAGATCCAGAAAACAATAACACTCACTGCAGTTCTGCTCTCAGGAAGCCCCAGCCCTAGGGGAAAGGGGAGAACACCACATCAAGGGAGCACCATTGTGGGACAAAAAAATCTGAAGAATAGCCCTTGAGTCCCAGATCTTCCCTCTAACATAGTCTACCCTCATCAGAAAGAACCAGAAAAACAATTTGGGCACTATGACAAAACAAAGTTCTTTAACACCCTCAAAAGATTACCCTAGCTCACCAGCAATGGATCTAAACGAAGACAAAAATCTCTGAATTACCAGAAAATAAAAGACCAATCAAAGAGGCACCAAAGAAAGGTGAAGTCCAACTTCAAAAAAGAAAAAAAGACATAGAATATGAATGGACAAATCTCCAGTGAAATGGCATAAAAAAAAAAGTCACGACTTCTGGAAATCAAGGTTACACTTAGAGAATTGTAAAATGCACTGCAGTCTCAGCAACAGAATTGAACAAGTAGAAGAAAAAAACTTCAGAGCTCAAAGACAAGGCTTTACATTAACCCAATCCAGAGAAAACTAAAAATAAAAATAAAATAAAATATGAACAAAGCTTCCAAAAAGTTTGGGATTACATTAAAGGACCAAGCCTAAAATAATTGGTATTCCCGAGGAAGAAGAGAAATCTAAGTTTTGAAAGCATATTTGAGGGAATAATTGAAGAAAACTTCCCCAGCCTTGTTAGAGATCTAGACATTCAAATACAAGAAGCTGAAAGAACACCTGGGAAATTCATCACAGAAAGATCATTGTCTAGGCACATAGTCCTCAGGTTATCTAAAGACAAAATGATGGAAATAATCTTAAGAACTGTGAGGCAAAAGCATCACATAATCTATAAAGGCAATCTATCAGATTAAAAGCAGATTTCTCAGCAGAAACCCTGCAGGCTAGAAAACATTGAAGTCATATCTTTAGCCTCCTTAAACAAAATAATTATCAGTCAGGAATCTTTTATCTAGAGAAACTAAGCTTTATAACTGAAGGAAAGGTCATCTTTTTCAGACAGACAAATCCTGAGAGAATTAGCCACTACCAAGCCAGCACTACAAGAACTGCTAAAAGGAGCTCTAAATCTTAAAACAAATTCTCAAAATACACACAAAAAGTATCTTCTCAAAGCATAAATGTCACAGGACCTATAAAACAATAACACAAAAACAATAGCAACATAGTATTCAGGCAACAAAAAGCACAATGAACAAAATAGCACTTCACATCTCAATACTAACATTCAATGTAATTTGCCTAAATGCTCCACTTAAAAGATACAGAATGGCAGACTAGATAAGAACTCACGAACCAAGCATCTGCTCTCTTCAAGAGACTCACTTGACATATAAAGACTCATATAAACTTAAATTGGTAGAAAAAGATATTCCATGCAAATGGACACCAAAAGCTAGCAGAAGTAACTAGTCTTAGACAAAATAAATGTTTAAACAATGGCAGTTAAAAAAGACAAAGAAGGACATTATATATTGATAAAAAGACTAGACCAACAGGAAAATGTCACATTCCTTAGTATATATGCACCTAACAGTGGAGCTCCCAAATTTCTTAAAAAAAAGAATTGCTACTAAACATAAGAAATTATACAGACAGAAATGATAATAATGGGGGGATTCAATTACTCCACATAAAGCACTAGACAGGTCATCAAGACAGAAAGTCAACAAAGAAACAATGGACTAAAACTGTATCCTAGACTTAGGACTTAGATACTTACAGAACATTCCACACAACAACTGCAAAATATGCATGTTATTCATCAGCACATGTAACTTTCTTCAAGATAAACCATATGATAGGCCACAAAACAAGTCTCACTAAATTTAAGAAAATTGAAATTATAACAAGTATTCTGATCACAGTGGAATGAAATTGGAAATCAACTTGAAAAGGAACACTCAAAACCATGTAAATATATGGAAATTAAATAACCTACCCCTAAATGATCAGGTCAACAATGAAATTAATATGGAAATTTAAAAATTCCTTGACTGAATGATAATAGTCACACAATCTATCAAAACCTGTGAGAAGCAGCAAAACCAGTGCTATGAGGAAAGTTCATAGCTATTAACGCCTACCTTATAAAGTCTGAAAGAGCACAAAGAGACAGTCTAAGGTCACACATCAAGGAGCTAGAGAAATAAGAACAAACCAAACCTAAATCCAGCAGCAGGAAAAAAAAAAAATCAGAGCAGAATTAAATTAAATTAAAAAGAAAAAGATAAATGAAACAAAAAACTGGTTCTTTAAAAAATAGATAAAATTGATAGATCATTAGTGAGATTAACTAAGAAAAGAAGAGAGAAAATAAAAATAAGCTCAATTACAAAAGAAACAGGAGATATTATAACCATTACCACAGAAATACAAAAGATTAGTCAAGGCTACTCTGAACACCTTTACACGCGTACACTAGGAAATCCTAGAGGAGATGGATAAATTCTTGGAGATATATAACCATCCTAGCTTAAGCTGGAAAGAAATAAAAATTCTAAAGACCGACAAAAATCAATGAGATTAAAATTGTAATTAAAAAGTTACTAATAACAAAAAAAAAAGTCTATAACCAGTCAGATTCACAGCTGAATTCTAACAGACATTCAAAGAAGAATTGGTAACAATCCTATTGACACTATTCCAAAAGATATGAAAAGAAGAAATCCTCCCTAAATCATTCCATGAAGCCAGTGTCACCCTAATACCCAAACCAGGAAAGAACATAACCAAAAAAGAAAGCTATAGACTAATAGGCCTGATAAACATAGATGAAAAATTCTCAACAAAATACTAGCAAACTGAATCTAACAGCATATCAAAAAGATAACCTACCATGATCAAGAGGGTTTCATACAAGAAATGCAGTGATAGATTAATGTATGCAAGTTAATAAATGTAATACACCACATAAACAGAATTAAAAACAAAAATCACATGATCATTTCAATAGATGCAGAAAAAGCATTTGACAAAATCCAGCATCCCTTTATGAGTAAAACTTCAGCACAATCAGCATAGAAGGGACATTTCTTACGGTCATAAAAGCTGCCTATGACAAACCCACAGTCAACACTATACTGAATGGGAAGAGTTGAAAGTATTTTCCCTGATAACTGGAATAAGACAAGGATGCCCACTTTCACCACTTCTATTCAACATAGTACTGAAAGTTCTAGCCAGAGCAATCTGACAAGAGAAAGAAATAAAGGGCATCCAAATTGGTAATGAGGAAGTCAAACTGTCATTGTTCACTGATGACATGATTGTATACCTACAAAATGCTAAGGACTCATCCAAAAAGCTCCTATAACTGGCAAATGAATTTAAGATACAAAATTACTATACACAAATTAGTAGCTCTGCTATATGCCAAGAGTGGGCAAGCTGAGAATGAAATAAAGAACTCAACCACTTTCACAATAGCTGCAATACAAAAAGAAAAACAAAACACTTAGCAACGTACTTAACCAAGGAGGTGAAAAATCTCTAAAAGGAAAAATACGAAACACTGCTGAAAAATTATAGATGACACAAACAAGTGTAAACACATCCCATGCCCATGGATGAGTGGAATCAAAGTTGTGAAAATGCCCACACCACCAAAAGGAACCTATCAATCAATGCAATTTCTATGAAAATATCACAAAGATTCTTCACTAAACTAGAAAGAAGAATCTTAAAATTCATATGGAACCAGAAAAAGCCAAATAGCCAAAGCAAGATTAAGCAAAAAGAACAAATCAGGAGGCATTACATTACCTGACTTTAAATTACACTATAAAGTCACAGTCACCAAAACAGCATGGTTATGGTATAAAAATAGACATATAGACCAATGGAACAGAATAGAGAACCCAAAAATAAAGCCAAACACTAATATCCAACTGATCTTTGACAAAGCGAACAAAAATATAAAGTGGGGAAAGGACACCCTGTTCAACAAAGGAGGCTGGAATAATTGGTAATCCACATGTAGAAGAATAAACCTGGATCTTCATCTCTCACCTTATACAAAAACCAACTCAAGATGGATCAAAGACTTAGACCCAAGACTTGAAACCATAAAAGTTCTAGAAGGTAAAATTGAAAAAAACCTTCTAGATATTGGGTTAGGCAAAGACTTCATGACCAAGAACCCAAAAGCAAATACAACTAAAACAAAGGTAAATAGATAGGACTTAATTAAACTAAAAAGTTTCTGCACAGCAAAAGAAACTATCAGCAGAGTAAACGGAAAATCTTCTCAATCTCTGCATCCATCAAAGGAGTAATATCCAGAATCTACAAAAAACTCAAGCAAATCAGCAGAAACAAAAGAAGCAATCTCACCAACCAATGAGGTAAGGACATCAATAGACAATTCTCAAAAGAAGATACACAAATGGCCAATAAGAAAAAAAAGTTCAACATCATTAATTATCAGGGAAATGCAGATCAATGTGATATCACTTGACGCCTACAACAATTGCCATAATCAAAAAAAAAAAAAAAGATGGCATGGATGTGAAAAGGGAACACTTTTACACTCCTATGGAAATGTAAACTAGTAAAACCACTGTGGAAAACAGTTTGGAGATTCCTTAAAGTACTAAAATTAAATCTACCATTTAATCAGACAATCCTGCCACTGGGTATCTACCCAGAGGAAAATACGTCATTATATGAAAAAGATACCTACACATGAATGTTTATAGCAGCACAATTCACAATTACAAAATATGGAACCAGCCCAAATGCCCATCAATCAATGAGTGGATAAAGAAAAATTTGGTATATAAATACAAATATGCTTCGGCTGTGTCCCCACCCAACTCTCATCTTGAATTGCAGCTCCCATATTTCCTATATGTAGTGGGAGGGACCCAGTGGGAGGTAATTGAATCCTGAGGTGGGTCTTTCCCATGCTGTTCTTGTAATAGTGAATAAGTCTCACCAGATCTAGTGGCTTTAGAAATGGGAGTTCCCCTGTACAAGCTCTCTTATCTGCTGCCATGTAAGTTGTGCCTTTGCTCCTCATTTGCCTTCCCAGGCCTCTCCAGCCAAATGAAATTATGAACTAACTAAATCTATTTCATTTATAAAGTACCCAGTCTTGGGTATGTACCATGGAATACTACTCAGCCATAAAAAGGAATGAAATTTGCAGTAACCTGGATGCAACTGAAAACCATTATTCTAAGTGAATTAACTCAGGAATGGAAAACCAAGGTTAGGTGTTCTCACTCATAAGTGGGAGCTAACATATGAGAATTCAGGGGAAAGGATGGGAGGAGTGTGAGGGATAAAAGACAACACATTAGATACAGTGTACACTGCTAGGGTGATGGGTACACCAAAATCTCAGAAATCACCACTAAAGGACTTATTCATGCAACCAAACATCAACTATTCCCCAAAACACGTACTGAAATTTAAAAAATTTGCATACATGAAAGCACATTAAAAATATTTTGAAAACATGAAATTAGATTTTTATGTTTACACAAACACCCATTAAGTCTATCCATATTGGATAGACATAATGGCTTCTTTGTAAAATTTAAATGATTTAGAAGTGTGCTGGCTTATTTTACATAGTACTGTTAAAAACTGATTTGAACATCATCATATAAGAGATTCTTGTGAAGTTGGGACACGAGATTTCAAACAAATGCACTTTTCTACATTTTTGTAAAAATGAAAGGTTTTCATTGTGATTCAAACCTACATTTTAAAAAAGATGACTTAAGAGTTACCTTTTGATTTTGTAGGGAGAGCTCTCTTTGTTACCACAGCCTTAAAGAGCTCCTCTTCCATAAATCTGACAGTTATCTGCATTACAACTAAGCTTAACCATTTGGAGTTTAAAACTCTTCTCTATCAGTCTGCCCTGGAGTCACTCTGGGATGAATCAAATGGTCAGGCACTATCTCATTGGAAGAGAAAAATGATCATATCTGAGTACCACGAATAACAATTCTAAAAATAGATCTAATTCATTCAACATTTCAGTGATGGCCAAGTGACGCATGCTGAGAGGGCTCAACCTCTACAGCTGGAAACTTAGCTCTTTGTGAAGATGTGGCAATGCAAATTTGTAGAAGATGAATGATATATCACTTTTCTGAAATGAATGGAATGTCTAGCCAAACAGAGACCTTTCAGAAATGTTAATAATTGTGGCCCTGTTTTTTCTTCTCTGCTCAAGTCTCTTAACCAAACAAAAGCCACTGCAATATCTCACCTATTCTCCTCACACATGTCTGTTCTTGGTATTAATTTTTACATTTTGACATTTAAATATTAACTATAAATATCCATATTTTACCTTCTTTGGGCAATTACATTTGTATTATTGGGGAAGAATTATAAAACCGAATGGGTTAAAAAATGATTTAAACAAAAGTTGTACAAACATGCATATTTAAAAGAAGAGATTCCTATAACTACATAAAATAAATAATGTAATATCCTGTATTTATACTTTCTCACCAGGGCAATAGATTAAGTGCTCAGGACAGAATCAACAAAAACAATATTATATGTTGCTACTGGCAATATCTCTGGTGTTTCCTAATTGGTTGCATTTCAAACTATTAACCTGAAATAAGCATCTCTAAAGGTGTTCACCTTTGCGTTCTGCCACAGCCTGTAGAACACAATCAAGGGATATTGATGTTCAAAGAAAAGAAGGGCCTCACAAATTAAACAACACATCTAAAAATTTTTATGTTCTAAGAAAATAGATGATGTGTTGCATTTTTTTGTGCATTTTGGTATCTCCTTGGTTGATAACAAAGTAAATTTTCCAGCACTATTTCTGGATTCTTCAAGTAGAACACAGAAGCACTGCTGGAAAACTTACCCATTCATCCTGTAACAGGATGAACGAAAGTATGTGATGATACATAATGTGCATAGAATGAAACTTTTAAAACTGAAGTAGCAATTTCAAACGATTTAAGAAATGAAAATTCCATGGAAAAATTTTACTATGCCTTATTATCCTCCTATATTAGTAGACCGCAGAAAAAACACTGTTTCTCATTCTGTTGAACATATATTTATGAATTTTGTTCAAATGCAAAAATCAACTAATGACTAATTTCTAAAAATAAAAAAACATATTAACTAATAAAAGACTTATGTGAAAGTGTTAACTTGTTTTGATTGAAAATCATTCATTAATGTACTGTCATGAACTGTACTATTTAGATTTCATTATAAATTTAAACTATCACAAGTTTTACCAATGGAATTTAATCATTTATTTAAGATGTTTTTGTTTAGCATATACTATATGTCTAGCACTATGAAAGACACTGGTATGCTGCAATACACAAAATATAATTTGGTTCCTATAAGATTTGCTTGAATTATTTTTATGCAATTTAATACTTAAAAAATTTGCTCACATGTAAAATTTTTATGACTTATAAAATACTTTTTAAACATTATCTCACTAACTTTTTTAAAATCCTGTTTAAAAATAGTGATTTTTATGTTTCCATTTTACATATAAAGGATAAAAGCCCCAAAGTTTTAAGTAAATTTAAAAATATTTTGACTTCTACCAAGACGGCCGAATAGGAACAGGTCCAGAGTGCAGCTCCCAGCGAGAGAGATGCAGAAGCCAAGTGATCTCCACATTGCCAATTAAGGTACCAGGTTCATTTCAATGGGAGTGGTTGAACATTGGTGTAGCCCAAAAAGGGCAAACTGAGGCAGGGTGGGGAGCTGCCCAACCCAGGAAGTGCAACTGACTGGAGGATCAGGGACTTCTCCCTCCCACCTGGCACTCCAGTTCAGATACTGCACTTCTCCCAACCCTCTGCAACCCACAGACTAGGAGATCCCCGCCAAAAGCTCTGCAAGTTATCAGCATAAATCAGAGCAGCAGATCCAGAGGGCACCACGGGTTGTCAGCACAAATCTGGATGGACAATCTGACTAGCACCAAGAGTGCCTGCTGGATGGAGCTACACAACCCTCAGAAAGAGGGATAGTTGAAAGCAGGGAGACAGGTGATAATACTTAACAAATCCCACCCCTCAAAGCCCAGGAAACTGAAGCCCTCTCACTTGAGAGTTTCACAGCCGGCACATCAGTTCAAGCTCGAGCTGAGATGATCAAGTTTGGTGGGAGGAAGGGAGTCCACCATTGTGAAGACGGGGCTAATCACACCTGAGTAAACAAAAGCCAGAGGAAGACTATACAGCAGGTGGGCTGAAGTTGAGGCAGCCCAGCAGTGACTCAGCAGGCAAACAAGGGACAGACTACATCCTCAAGCAGCTACCTGACCCCTGTAGAACAACAACAACAACAAAAAACACGTCCTACAAGAGAGCTCAGGCTATACTAGGTGGTTACCGTTCTGGGACCAAGCTACCAGAGGAAAGATTAGGCAACAATCCTTGCTGCTCCACAGCCTCTGCGGGTGATTCTCAGGCAACCAAGGCCTGTAGTAGACCTCTAACAGTCCTATAGCAGAGGGGCCTGACTGTTAGAAGGAAAACTAAAAAACAAAAAGAAATAGGTTTAACATCAACAGAAAGGATGTCCACTCAGAGACCTCATCTGAAATCACCAACTTCAAAGATCAAGGTGGATAAATCCACAAGGATGGGGAGAAACCAGTTAAAAAGGGTGAAATCATCAAATGCCAGAATGCCTCTCCTCCACCAAGGGATCACAACTCCTTACCAACAAGGGAACAAAACAGGACGGAGAATAAGGTTGACAAATTGACAGAAGCAGGCTTTAGAAGGTGGGTAATAATAAACTTCTCTGAGCTAAAGGAACATGTTCTAACCCAATGCAAAGAAACTAAAAACCTTGAGAAAAGGTTAGACAAAATGCTAAATAGAATAACCAGCTTAGAGAAGAAAATAAATGACTTGATGGAGCTGAAAAACACATTATGAGAACTTTGCGAAGCATACACAATTTTCAATAGCCCAATCAATCAAGCAGAAGAAAGGATATCAGAGATTGAAGATCAACTCAATGAAATAAAATAAGAAGGCAAGATTACAGAAAAAAGAGTGAAAAGAAATAAAAAAAAATCCTCCAAGAAATATGAGATTATGTGAAAAGACCTAACCTATGCTTGATCAGTGTACCTGAATGTGATGGAGAGAACGAATCCAAGATAGAAAACACTCTTCAAGATATTGTCTGGGAGAACTTCCCCAACCTAGCGAGGCAGACCAACATTCAAATCCAAGAAATACAGAGAACACCACAGAGATACTCCTCAAGAAGAGCACATAATGATCAGATTCACCAGGGTTGAAACGAAGGAAAAAATGCTATGGGCAGCCAGAGAGAAAGGTCAGGTCACCCACAAAGGGAAGCCCATTAGATTCACAGTGGATTTCTTGGCAGAAACCCTACAAGCCAGAAGAGATTGGGGGCTAATATTCAACATTCTTAAAGAAAAGAATTTTCAACCCAGAATTTCATATCCAGCCAAACTAAGCTTCATAAGTGAAGAAGAAATAAAATCCTTTATGGACAAGCAATTGCTGAGGGATTTTGTTGCTACCAGACCAGCATTACAAGAGCTCCTTAAGGAAGCACTAAACATGGAAAGGAAAAACCAGTACCAGCTACTGCAAAATGTACCAAATGGTAAAGACCAATAACAGAATGAAGAAACAGCATCAACTAATGGGCAAAACAATGAGCCAGTAACAAAACAGCAGGATCAAATTCACATATAACAATATTAACATTAAATGTAAATGGCCTAAATGCCCCAGTCAAAAGACAAAATGGCAAACTAGATAAGAAGTCAAGACCCAATGGTATGCTGTATCCAGGAGACCCATTTTACATACAAAGACACACATAGACTCAAAATAAAGGAATGGAAGATTTTTTGCTCTCCAAGCCAACTGGAGAGCAAAAAAAGCAGGGGTTGCAATCCTAGTCTCTGATAAAACGGATTTTAAAGCAACAAAGATCAAAAGAGACAAAGAAGGGCATTACATAATGGTAAAAGGATGAATGTCACAAGAAAAGCTAACTATCCTAAACATATATGTACCCAATATAGGAGCACCCAGATACATAAAGCAAGTTCTTAACAACCTACAAAGAGACTTAGACTGCTGCACTGTAATACTGGGAGACTTTAGCATTCCACTGTCAATATTAGACAGATCAATGAGACAGAAAATGAACAAGGATATGGAGGACTTGAACACAGATCTGGACCAAGTGGACCTAATACACATCAACAGAACTCTTCACCCCAAACACACTGAATATACATTCTTCTCAGCACCACATCACACTTACTCTAAAACTGACCACATAATTGGAAGTAAATCGCTCCTCAGCAAATGGAAAAGAACGGAAATTATAACAGTCTCTCAGGCTATAGCACAATATAATTAGACTCAGGATTAAGAATCTCACTCAAAACCACACAACTACATGGAAACTGAACAACTTGCTCCTAAATGACAACTGGATATACAATGAAATGAAGACAGAAATAAATATGTTCTTTGAAACCAATGAGAATGAAGACACAATGTACCAGAATCTCTGAGACACCTTCAAAGCAATGTCTAGAGAGAAATTTATCACAACAAATGCCCATATGAAAAGTGAGAAAAGATCTAAAATTGACACCCTATTGTCAAAATTGAAAAGAGCTAGAGGAGCAAGATTTAAAAACTCAAAAGCTAGCAGAATACAAGAAATAACTAAGATCAGAACAGAACTGAAGGAGATAGAAACACAAAAACCTTTCAAAAAGTCAGTAATTCCAGCAGCTGGTTTTTTGAAAAGATCAACAAAATAGACAGTCCACTAGCCAGAATAATAAAAAAGAAAAGATAGAAGAATCAAACAGATACAATAAAAAATGATAAAGGGGATATCACTACCAATTCCACAGAAATACAAACTACCATCAGAGATTACTACAAACAACTACATGCACATAAATCAGTAAATCTGGATGAAATGGATAAATTCCTGGATACCTGCACCCTGTCAAGATGAAACCAGGAAGAAGTTGAAACCCCGAATAGACCAATAACAAGGTCTGAATTTGAAGGAGCAATTAATAATCTACCAACCAAAAAAAGTCTGGGTCAATACGAGTTCACAGCCAAATTCTGCCAGACATACAAAGAGGAGCTGGTACCGCTCTTTCTGAAACTGTTCCAAACAACACAGAAAGAGGGAATCCTCCATAACTCATTTTATGAGACCAAAATTGTCCTGATACCAAAACCTGGCAGAGACACAACTGAAAAGGAAAACTTCAGGCCAATATCCATAATGAACATTGATGCAAAAATCTTCAATAAAATACTGGCAAACCGAATCCAACAGCACATTAAAAAGTGTATCCATCATGATCAAGTAGACTTTATCTTGG
>CAUYQU010080059.1:0-38110 GCA_963574635.1 Cheracebus regulus
CTCCTCACCTGTCCTCCTCACCTGTCCTCCTCCCCTGTCCTCCTCACCTGTCCTCTTCACCTGTCCTCCTCCCCTGTCCTCCTCACCTGTCCTCTTCACCTGTCCTCCTCACCTGTCCTCCTCACCTGTCCTCTCCTCACCTGTCCTCACCTGTCCTCCTCACCTGTCCTCCTCACCTGTCCTCCTCACCTGTCCTCCTCCCCTGTCCTCCTCCTCGTCCTCCTCACCTGTCCCCCTCACCTGTCCTCCTCTCCTGTCCCTCCTCCCCTGTCCTCCTCACCTGTCCTCACCTGTCCTCCTCACCTGTCCTCCTCCCCTGTCCTCCTCACCTGCCCAGGACTTTTCCTTTTCAACCTTCTCTTCTACTTCCCCTCTGTCTTCTCCCCACTCTCTTTTGCAGTTTTTCGAAACCCCACTCCTCCCTTCTTCTCCAGTCTTTTCTGGTATTCATGAAACTTTGGATCTAGGAGCGCCGTGCAGATCATTCACCTTGATTTTTAGAAGGGACCCAGGACTGCCCAGTCCTCAGGCAGATCCTGCTGTCAGGATCCTGAGCCCCCGGGCTTTTCCAGCCCATGTGATAAGACTCCTCTTTGCAGGGCGCTAGGCAGTCTTAGAGGAGCGCTGTCCACAGAGAAGCAGGTGTGGCGTCTCCTGTGTCTCCTCCTTCAGCTCCTGGCACCCTAAGGTGGATCATGTGAGCCAGGGCGTGTAAACGGCTGGGACGTCCTTGCCGTCTGCTCCCTGCTGTGAGCCCGGACTGCACCCAGTCTCCAAGGAAGGCAGCGGCCCGATTTCCTTAAAAATTGGCAATGAAGGACGTTTTATAACTTTTTGAAATTTGTATAAACTTTTGGTATTACATTAATGTTCCTCAAGCTCCATGATTAAGAATTTCTTACCATTTAACCTAAACCTCTCTTGCGGCAGCGTTTTTGGTTTTCTTCAGAGAGTATCTCACTCTGCAACCCAGGCCGGAGTGCCATGGTGCCATCTTGGCTCACTACAGCCTTGACCTCCCGGGCTCACGCAATTCCCCCATCTCAGCCTCCCAAGTCACTGGGACGACAGGCGTGTTCCCCCACACCTGGCTGGTTTCTTGTTCATTTTTTTGTAGAGACAAGAATCTCACTATGTTGCCCTGGCTCACGTCGAACTCCTGTTCTCAAGTGCTCAGCTGCAGGACCCTTGCGAATCCCGGTTTGCCTCCACAGCCCTGGCACGGAGCAAGCGTCCTGTCCTCCAGAGATGGCAAATAGTGTTTTCTTTCTTGCGTTATTTACTCATGTTTTACGATAGGTTGCAGCCATATGGTTTCAGACTCTCAGTTTCTGGGAGGAGGTGCCCACGTGCTTCGGATACACACCCGTCCACCGTTTCTGGTACAAGACCTCAGGTCTCACCCAGACTTCCTTATCAGGAGTCAGCCAGTCTCCCACAGGAAACGTTCTTAGGCTGGAGCAGCTGGCTCCTGCTGGCCGAGTGCACTTTCAGTGGCAAGGCTCCTCGCCGAATGAACTCACGAGCCCTGCCGCACGTGCTCACATCCACTCCCCGGGGAAATGGAGTTTTCCCTCTTGTTTATACTGAGTCTGTTGAGCAGAACCGTCTGTGCACCCACACCCGTGGTGCCAACCACATGTAGGGAGCAGTAGCAAGATACCCCCACCCCTCCCAGCCAGGGTCATGTCCGTAGAGACATGTAGGGAGTAGGAACTCTCATCCCCACCCACCAATGATGAGGACCCCTCCCTTGCCATGGGTGTCAACAGAAGCCAAGTGGGGAATGTGCACTTCTGTCCTCACTGCTGGCACTGACGTGGCCTCCCTCTCTCCCCTGCCAGAGCAGGGCCAAAGGAAGTCAGCCACAACAGAGCCAGCGTCTCTTACAATAGGTTGCAGCCATTATGGTTTTAGACCCTCAGTTTCTGGGAGGAGGTCTTTTGAGCTGGCCCACATCTTTCTGACAGAATGTCTAGGTTTCCATGGAAACCAGCCCTCATACCAAGAGCCAGAAAGGTTTCAAATCCGGTGAAAAGGACAGTGAATGGCCACTGACACCAACACTAAGATGATAGTAATGTCAAAATTATTGGGCACGGATTTCAAAAGAGCCTTTGCAAAAATACTTCAGTGGACAATTACAAACATGCTAAAACAGACGAAAAAAATAGTATGAGCAAAGAAATAGAAGCTATAAAATAAAACCATGTACATGGGAAACTCGATGGCTGGGTTCAGTGGTAGACGGAGTGGACATATAAAAGAGGCAGTAAACTGGAAGGTAGAATAGTAGAGGAGAAACATGATGAGTAAAATGTGAGTCAGTGTGATAGACTTTCCTTCTCTGCATGAGTTTTCTGAATCACTTGATGGTGAGAGGAAAGACTGAAAATTCCTGATGTGGTTCTAAGACAGGTAGAGGGACGACTTAAGACTATTATTATAAATGGGATGTCAGGCCTGTAAAGGAAAGTGATGGATCTATCCTTCTCTTGAACTGGGAAAATAACACCAGTGGACCTGTTCGATTGTGTGTATATAATACAATACCTAGAACAGATACAAGAAAACACAATAGATAAATCAAAAGAGAATTGTGAAATAGTGAAGTGATCCACAGGGAAATATGAAAAAGAAAACAGAAATAAAAAACAGAGAACAGAAAGCAGTACAAAATGAAAGATTAAAGTCTTCACATACAAATAATTTTAGTAGCTGTAAATTGTGCAAACAAAACAAAAATCAATTAAAAACAGAGATTGACAGAGTGGGTTTAAAAACATGACCCAGTGATAAGCAGTCCACAAGAAAGTCTGGCAAGCTCAACAAAGTTAAGAAGAGCGAAGACACACGTTACCAACATCAGGAACGAAGCACAGGATATTACTGCACACCCTGCAGGCATCTAAAGTGTGAGAAGGGAACACTGCCAACAACTCTCCACGCACATTTGACAGCCCAGATCGACTGGACAAATTCCTTGGGAAATGCAAACTACCACAATTCATCCAGTGTGAAATAGATCATGCAAATAGTCCTATAACTGTTAATAAACTTGACTTTGTAAATTAAAAATTCCTGAAAAATAAATCACCAGGCCCAAATGGTTTCACTGGAGAACTTCTAAACAGCTAAACCTCTGAGTAAATGTCTAAGGAAGAATTAACACCAATCTATACTGTCTGTTTTTTCCTCCATTTTCCAAAAAATGGAAGAGGAGGGAATATTTTCTAATTTATTTTATAAAACTAGTATTATTCTGATACCAAAACCAGTCAAAGCACTACAAAAAAGGGAGACTACAGACCAAATTCATTCATGGATATACATTAAAATCTTATTAAATATTAGCAAATAGAAGTCAGCAATATGTAAAAGGAATTATACACCATGGCCAAGTGCAGTTTATTCCAGGGATGAAAAGATGATTCAGTATTTAAGTTCAATCAATGTAAGCACCGTATCGACAGGCTAAAGAAAAATTACATAATCATATCAATTGATGCAGAGAAACTTTTAAAATAACACCTGTTTTTGATTTAAAAAATTCTCAGAAAATAGGAATAAAGGGCAAGTTTCTTGACTTGATAAAAAGTATCTACAAAAACCTATAGCTAACTTATACTTAATGGTAAAAGACTGAATGTCTTTGCCTCAGATGGAGAACAAGACTAAAACTTTCACTTTCATCATTCTTATTCAACATATAACTGAAAACTCTGGCCACTGCAGTAGTTAAGAAAAGGAAATAAAATGCATATCCAGAAAGGAAGCAGTAAGACTGCCCCTATTTGCAAATTACATGATTATATACACAGAAAATCCCAAGAAATCTACCAAAAACCAAACCAAAACAAACAACAAAAAAGACCCTGTTAGAATTAATAAATGAATTCAGCAAGATTGCAAGACATAAGATAAACATACACAATCAATACACGTGCATGTGCAAGGCACATGGACATCAAAATTAAACATAGACTATAATACCCTTTACAATTGTTCAACAAAATGAAATACTCAGGTATAAGTTAGCAACACACAAATGGAACTTTAGGTATAAGTCTAGCAACACATGTATAGAACTGTAATGCTGAAGACTACAAAAGGCAAATAAAAGAAACAAACAATGTAAATAAATGGAGAGATGTGTGATGTTCATTTATTGAAAGAATTAGCTGATTTAAAATGTCAGTTCTCCCCAAATTGATATAAAAATTTGAGATTAAGTATAACTCTTCTCAAAATCCCAATGATTTAAAAATATATATATATGATTATTCTAAAATTTACACAGAAAGTCAAGGGAACTAGAATAGGTAAAATTGTTTGGAAAAGAAGAATAATGTGGGGAAAATCCATCCACCTGATTTCAAGACAGCTTACATAGCAATAGTAATTGACACTTTGTGGTATTGGTGAACGGATATTTACATAAATCAGTGGAGCAGAACAGAGAACCCAGAAATAGATCCACAGAAAACTTCCTGATTAACTTGTGAGAGAGGTTCAAAAGTGATTCAGTAAATATAGCCTTTTCAACAAATAATAAGACATCCATAAGCCAAAAAAAAAAAAAAGAATCTTGACCTAATCCCACACTTTATACAAAAATTAACTCAAAATGGATCATGACTTAAATATAAAACTATAAACATTACAAAAATAACAGGAGAAGCCTGGCATGCTGGCTAATGCCAGTAATTCCAGCACTTTAGGAGGCCGAGGCGGGTAGGATTACCTGAGCTCGAGAGTTTGAGATCAGCCTGAGCAACATAGATCTTGTCTCTGTGAAAAGTAAAAAAGTCAGCCAGGCATGGTGGTGTATACCTGGAATCCAGCTACTCAGGAGACTGTGGTAGGAGGATTGCTTGAGCCTAGGAGATCAAGGCTGCAAGGAGCTGAGATTGAGGCTACAGTAAACCATAATCACATAATTGCACTGGTGTTGCCTGGGTGACACAGTAAGACCCTGTCTTACAATAAATAAATAATAACAGAAGAAAATCTTTGTTGTGTTGCACTAAACAGATCATTCTTGACACCAAAAGCAGTCAGTAAAAGGAAAAAGGATAAACTGGACTTTATCAAAAGTAAAGCATTTTGCTCTGCCAAAGACCTTGTGAGAAGGTTTTAAAGATAAGCTATAGACTTTGAGAAATAGTGCAAACTACATATCCAACCAAAAACTAGTATGTAAAATGTATTTAAAAACTCTCAAAACTCGGCAGCAAAATAACAATTCAAATAGAAAATGAGCAAAACACAAGAAAAGATATTTCATCAAAGAGAATATTTAGATGACAAAGAAGTACATGAAAAACTCTTCTGTCACTAGCTATTAAGAACATCAAACTAAAAGACAGTGAGGAGTGATGTCATCAAGATGAGAAAATAGGAGTTTCCCGTTTTCATACCCTTAGAGAAACAATTTGAACAACCATCCACACACAAAAATACCTTCTTCACAAGAGCTAAGGAATCCAGGCGAGAGATTAGCACCTGAATGGAGCATAGAAATAAGGGAAGACACATTGAAAACATTACTCATATCACTCCTCCCCCAAATCCACACAGCACAGTATGGAGAGAGATACTCTTCACATGGAAGGAGAATGAAGTGAACACTTGACTTAATTGTGGACCCCAGTGCTAGGTCCCTCCCTCTCCCCAGGGTCAACATTGGTGCTACGCTGGCCCCAGCAGACCCAGGCTCCAGGACTACACCTGTAGGCCTAGCCTCCAGGCCCACTCTAGCTCCAGGCAAGTCCTCACGGGCCCAGGCTCCAGGTGTACCCCAGCACAGGGATGGTCTCTGTAGCCCAGGTGCCAGGCTGGCCCTTGCAGACCCAGGTACCACCTACTCATGCAGACCCAAACTCCAGGCCTGTCCCATGGACCCAGGCACCAAGCTGGCCCTTGTAAACCCAGGCACCAAGCTAACCTGCCTGAGGACTCCAGCGGCAAGCCTTCCCGTGGAAGGTTGCCAGCCAGCACCCTTGCCCCAAAAATCTCTGGGTGGGCTGACTGATAAAGGACTCTCCATGCAAAAGACTAGAAGAGGTGCTTACTTTTTTAAATACTCAGATACCAATGCAAGACCACAAGGATCGCAAATGATCAGGGAACATGACACCACCAAATAAACAAAATAAATCACCAGTAACCAAACCTAAAGAAATGGAGATCTACAAACCGCCTGACAAAGAATTGAAAATAATCATCTTTTAAAGAAGCTCAGTGAGCTACAAGAGAACACAGACAGCTAAACAAAAATCAAGAAATAATACAGGAGCAAAATTAGAAGTTCAACAACAAAGAGTTAGAAACAATAAAAAAGACCCAAACAGAAATTCTAGAGCTGAAGTAAACGTGATTGAATTGGAAAATTCCATAGAGATTTCAGTAGCAGACTCAATTCAGCAGAAGAAAGAATCAGCAATCTCAAAGATAGGGCATTTGTAGTTATTCAATCAGAAGAGCAAGAAAAAGTTTGAAGAAATTCTAGAGACTTATGGACTGCCAGGAAGCAAACCAATATATGCATTATAGATGTTTCAGAAGCAATGGAGAATGAAAAAGGGGGAAAAAAAGCCTATTTAAAGAAACAATGATGAAAAACTTCCCAAATTTAGAGAGGGAAATAAACATCCAGATCCATGAAACCCAAAGAAGCCTAAATAGATTAAACATAAAGAGATATTTATCAAGAGACATTATAATCAAATTCTCAAAAGTCAAAGACAATGAGAATTTTGAAAGCAGCAAAGAAATCAATTTATTGCATATAAGGGAACTCCCCCATAAGACTATTAGCATATTTCTCAGCAGAAACCTTGCAGGCCAGGAGAGAGTGAGATCTATTCAAAGTGCTGGAAGAAAATTGCCAAACAAGAATATTATACCTGGCAAAGGTGTCCTCCAGAAAGTAAGGAGTGTTACTGACTTTCCCAGACAGACAAAAGCTTAGGGAGTTTATCACCACTACATCTGCCTTACTAGAAATGCTGAATATTCTTCAAGTTGAAATGAAAGCTCACTAATAGCATGAAAAAATATTAAAGGATAAAACTTACTGTAAAGGTAAAAATATAGTCAAATTCAGAATGTTCCAATACTGTAGTGGTGGGACATAAGTCACCTTTAATCCCAGCATAAAAATAGAAAGACAAAAGTATTGCAAATAGCTATAATAATTTGGTAATGGATACACAATATATAATGGAAATTGTGACATCAATAATGTAAAATCTGTGAGAAGAGAAAGTATAGAGTTTTTGTTTACAGTTCAAGTTATCAGTTTAAATAAACTGTTATAACTAAAAGATATTTTATGTATGCCTCATTGTAACTACAAAGAAAAATTGTGATAGATACACGAAAGTGAAAGAGAAAGGAATCAAAGCATATCACTACGAAAAAATAATCATGTAGCAAGACAGCAAAAGAGGAAGAAATAATCAAAAGAACTACAAAACAGTTGAGAACAATTAACAATATGGCAGTTGTAATTTCTTATCTATCAATAACTACTTTAAATGTAAATAGATGAAATTCTCCAATCAAAAGAAATAGAATTACTGAATGGATTTTAAAAACAAAATCCAACCATAGGCTACCTATGAGAGACTTGCTATAGCTTTAAGGATATACATAGGCTGAAAGTGAAGAGACAAAAAAAGATATTCCATGCAAATGGTAACCAAAAGAGAGCAGGGATGGTTCTACTCATATCAGGCGAAATATATCTGCACTCTCATGATCATTTCAGCATTATTCACAATAGCCGAGATATGAAATCCATCTGAGTGCCTATTTATAGATGAGTGGCTAAAGAACATGCTATTGACATATTCGCACATGCACAGAGAGACACACACACAACAGAACGTCATTCAGCCTTGAGAAAGAAATCTTGTCATTATGAAAATGTAAATGAACCTGGAGGACATTAAGCTAAGTGAAATAAGCCAGGCATAGGAAAACAGTAATGTGTGATCTCACTCATATGTGGAATCTAAAAAGCTGAACTCAGCAGAGAGTAGAAGGGTGGTTGCCAGGGGACTGGGGGTGGAGGAAGTGGTGTTGATCAAAGGGGTCAAAGTTTTAGATATACAGGATGAATAACTTCCAGAGATCTGATATACAGCATGGTTGACTATAGCTAGTCATATTATACTGCATACTTGAAATTTTCTAAGAGAGTAGATCTTAAATGTTCTCATCACACACGAAAAAGGTAATGGTGTGAAGTGATGGAGATATTCATTAGCTTGATTGTGGTCATCATTTCACAATGTATTCATATATCAGAACACAACAGTGTATACCGTTAATATATACACTTTTTATTTGCCAATTATACGTCAATAAAGTGGGGTAAATTAAGACGATGCAACATCACCACGCACCTATCAGAACGCCTATAAATGAAAAATGGTGACATCAAATGGTGGCAAAGCTGCTGAGAAGCTATTTCTCTCACGCAGTGTTGGTGGGAATGTAGAGTGGCACAACCAAGCTAGAAAGCAATTCGGCAGCTTCTTTAAAAACTAAACATGCAACCAGCCAGTCCACAAGGCGGAAAAGGATAAACTGAATTTTCTCAAGAGTAAAACCTTCTGCTCTGATGAGCATTTACCCCAGAGAGGAAAAACAACCTGTGTGGAAATGCTTAAGCAGCTTTGTTCATAATAGCCAAATCTTGGTCACAACCCAGATGTTCTTCCACTTGTGAATGGTTAAACAAACTTGGGTGCTTCCATACCATGGAATACTACTCTGCAATAAAAAGGAATGAAGTCCCGATGTATGCAGCCACCCAGATGACTCTGCAGGGAATTATTCTGAGTGAAAAAAGCCCATCCTAAAAGGTTACATAAGGTGTGGTTCAACTTTCATAGCATTGTTGAAATGACGAAATTATGAAGACGAAGAACAGATGAACAGTTTCCAGGGGTTCAGGAGGAGGGGGTTGGGAAGGCGGGGGTGTGGCTGTGAAACCGCAGGAGGGACCCTGGGGTGGGGAGAGCTCTGTGTCTGGATGTGTGCACGTCGGTGTCCCGCTGGTGAGGGCGTTTCTCGGTTTTGAGGAGGCTGCCGTGGGGAAGATTGGGTGAAGGGTACAAGGCTGTCCCTGTACTGTTTCTTACAACTGCATGTGAATCTGCAATCATCTAAAATCTCCACATTGAAACTTTTTGGAGCAATTATTTGCAGCACTACTGTAAATGCCTTGCTTTGTGGAAAAGAGTTATTAGTTAGCAAATTTCTGTGTGTATTATAGACTTGGAGATTGTGTCCCATAAATCATAATTGAAAAATAATTGTCAATTTCTTAGTCGAAACATGGCTAAAAATGGATCTCATTAGCAAGTTCTCTTCTGAACAGAACCAAAACCTTGCTAATTAGATCTTATACACTTCATTTTATACACTTTTGTGTATTTATGAAAAATGGAACCCTTTTATAATTTATGTAACTTTGGCATATAGAAAATAAAACTTTCAAATCAAAATACTTGAGACTCACATGTGAACTCACATGTGTATCAGAAAGAAATTACAGGAAAGATACTAATATTACTCATCTTTATTTTACAACAACAATCTCCTGAGTCATATTTTATTTAAAATTATTTGTTTGGATTTTTGAACCCATGGGTGATTATAGTCTTAAATCATATCATGTTTTTCTTGATAGAACAAGTAAGAATCGGAAAATAAAAATGGATTGGCACACTCAATATTAGCCGGGGACTGAAGTTAGACACGTGTGTATTTTAGACACTTCTCAGCTGAAGCTGTAGCTCACTGGCTGGTTGAAGGAGCCCTCGTATTTAGGTCGTTCTTCGAGCTGCCGCCTGGCCCTGTTTCACGCGTTGATCCTGTGAACCCGTGCTGTCCCCGAGGTGGAGAGTTTCAGCTGAAAGGCAAAGTGTGGACCTGGGAAAAGGCCCCACAGAGGAGCCTAGAAGCGTCTTCCTGAAGGGGGTGTGTGGGTCACAGGGGCCTCGCCTCCTGTGAACAGACTCTCCCGGCCACAGGGCAGCTGCTGGCAGGAAGACATGGGGAAGGTCAGTGACGCGTGAGCCAAACGTGTGAAGATGCCAGAGCAGGAACAGAGGCGGGCGGCAGCTGGTAAGAGCGTTTGTCTGCAATGGCTGGATCATCTGGCAGTGTCTGTTGCACGACGAATGCTTTGAGTCCGGAACAGTTGGCTTCTGCGCGTCAGTGAAGGGTCCTCTGAGCTTCCTTCTTGCTCCTCCTGGACGGCAGCCTGCTGGCCTCATACGAGGTCCCCCGGCCGCCTTGGCACGCGGGGCTTGTCCCTCTGAGACTATGGACATCTGGGGTCCGAGAGCTTTGCCGCGGAGCCGTCGTGGGCACTGTAGGGGCGGAACGGCATCCCTGACCCCCACACCTACACGCCAGGAGCATCCCAGCTTGAGGCAATGAAAACCGTCCCTGGACGTTGCCAGGAGTCCCCGGGAACTGAGGGTCGCGGTGGATCCCAGCGGACCAGCTCTGGTCTGGAAGCCATACTGAGGGATCCTTACTTGAGCGGGGAGGCCCTGGCGGGTCTTGCTCATGTAGAGTAACAGCCCCCTAACTGCAAAGAGCCCGCCCCAGAAGCCGTCATCCACGTATGGAAGCACCCCAAATAAGCATTTAGGGGAATACTAATTTTAACTAGAATCATAAACACTGTGCTATCCCAGTGACCTCTCTTTATCGGCTACACTTGAGAAAGCCTGATATTCTTGGCAGTGGCAGTCGCTGCTTTTCCCGACGACACATGTTCGTATTGCACGTGGACGGCACGTGCGTGCAGTGGCTTCCTGGACACTGGCGGCACTGCGGCTGAGCAGGCCCAGACAGCCGAAGCCTTCCCTCTCTAACCACACCTTCCTCCCTCTCCATGCAGAGGTGATGAAAGTTCGTATAAAATTGGGATTATTCTGTTCCTTGAATATTTGGTAGAACTCTTGATAAAGTCACTTGAGTTTGATTTTTGGAGGAAAAATAATATGATTTTTAATTACTATTTCAATTTCTTTAGGAATTTTATATTTATTCAGGGTTTCCATTTCTTAAGTCATTTCTAGTAATCCAATTGTTATTTTCTTTATTGGCACGAAGCCTCCAGAGTGTTTTCTCACCACATTCTCATCTGGACTGGAGCTGCTCTCTCTCCCAGTGCTCACTTTTAAATCTGAGCCTTCCCTTTCGCCCCTCAGTTCTGCTGCTGTTTCCTTCCCATTTGTCGTTTTGAGCACACGTTTGGGCACGCCTCTGTGTCCCTCTCTGGGTTTTCACAGTAAGACCATCTTTTGAAATTCTTTAGCTATAATGAGTTTCTCCTCAAAGTTTCTAAGCATGCAGCCTTCAGAGTGTAGATCCTTTTCTGTGAGTTTGTTTGTATAAAACTAGGAGCGATCATGGCCCAGTAAGAATTCAAACATTGCTTTCACACCCACGAGGGCACACGCTGGAGGTGGTTCAAGACCAGGTGGGTGCACAGGGTGGACTTAGCCTGCGATTTCAGCTTCTGCTCCAAACATCCACACAGTCCTCGTGTCACTGGAAAGCGGTCCTGATCCAGACCCCCAGAGAGGGTTCTTGGACCTCGTGCAAGAAAGAATTCCGGGCAAGTCCACCATGTGCACAAAAGCAAGTTTATTAAGAAAGTAAAGTGGTGAATGAACAGCTGCTCCACAGGCAGAGCAGGACGTTCCCGAGAGTGAGAGGAGGAACACATCCACCCTAGGCACAATGCTTCCTTATATGTAAGATTGAAAAAGACCATAGGGAGATGTGCTCTGCTACAAGGGTTTACGATAAAGGATTTTGTTTATTACTATATTTTGCAAGAATCGATATTATTATCTTTAAAGCAAAATTAGGAATGCTTCTGTTCTTAAGATATCAGGATTGCAGGACACTCCTAAGTCTGGGTCTGTTTAGTAAATGCGATCAATCTGTTCCTTACACGTTGAGAGTCTGGAACACCTCACTTTCTGGATGCGGCCCAGCAAGTCCCGGCCCCACTTTCCAGCCCTCACTCAACATGGAGTCACTCTGGTTAGAACACCTCCAACACTCGAGGAAGCATTCAATGTTAAATCAGTAAGAGCAGACAATACAAATACTACCCTTGATCTCAAGAAGTGACCTGATAGCCTTTTAAAGCTACACTGTGTGTGTGCATGTGCGGGTGTGTGAGTGTGAATGTGCAAGTATGTTTGTGAATGTGTACAAGTGTGAGTGAATGTGTTTGAATGTGCATGTGTGTTCATGTGTGCGTGTGTTCGTGTGTGAATGTGTGTGATTGTGTATGTGAACGTCTGTGAATGTGATTGTGAATGTGTGTGTGCACATGTGAATATGAGTGTATGTGTGCATGTGAGGACTTGTGCAGAACGGTTCTAGACATCCACATTAGGTTTCAATCCTTACAACAGCCTTGTAAGACAGGTGCTAGTCTATTATTATTTATGTTAGTTTTACAGCTGCCGAATCTGAGTCTTAGCAACCTTAAGTGGGTTTTCCAGGGCTGTGTGGCCGTCGCAGGCCGTGGCACTCACGTGGCTCCGCTGTGCTCACTGTGTCAGGCTGCACTGAGGCTCTGCTCGTTCGACATCCTGTGAGGACTTGGGTGGCAAGCGCTATCTGTGCATGAGTGACACTTCATTACCGCCAGCGGGGTTCCCCCTCCAGTGACCGTGTTTCAAGGAGGTGTGCTCCCACGTCCCAAGCGCCCGCCCAGGAAAAGATGGTGTGGGCACTGTTACTTCCAGTAATGTGCCATTAATCTCCAGCCGTGCAAACGATGCCTGCTCTGAGCAGTTCAACCCCATGAGGAACATTTTGTATTCAACGTAATCTTTGCTTAGGTCTGCAGTATTCACGCATGTGCAAAGAGCCCGTGCACCGCCAGAATCTGTTCGACGGTGCACAGGAGGTTTCGGCTTTAGTTAAGGAGCAGGGGAGCGTTCCGTCAGAACTCCGCCCCTGCACTGGCAGAGGGCACCTCAGTGTCGGGTCACGTGCAGGCCAGCGCCGGCCTCCTTTGAGGTGCCTGGGGCCACTCGGGCTTTGCCCCGACGGTGAGCGTCGCATTCCTCCCGGATTGCCTGGCCCAGCGGATGGCAGCTCGCCCGCGTCCGCGCCCAGGCGTGGGCCGCCCTCTGGAGGTGAGCTGGACTCTGAAGCATGCACAGGGGATGAAGGGGTCAGCGGCTCCTGCAGCTCCCCGCCCATCAGGGGCTGAGCCGCCATTAAACTCCAGGCTTCCTGCACGGCTCAGGGCTCTTCCTGGCACAGCAGTGTGGGGCTGTGGTCCCCTGCCTTCACAGGGGCCTCGTCTATCCCTGGCGTACCACTTGGGCTCCTCGTGCAGTGCGGACCAGGTCCCCACTCCTGCGTGGGGCAGCCCCGGGCTAGACACATCGTGGCGTGGATACCCTGCCGGACGTGCGGAGGGGATCCTGGGCAGCCTGAGACCGTTGCTGCCCCGTCGGTCCCTGCAGCAATGCGTCCTGGTCACCTGTGTGTGCCCTGAGGTGTTCCCATCGATAGGAGCGTGGGCCCGACGGACGGTGGGAACGCCCTCGAGACGCTTACAGCCTGGCGGGAGCAGACAGAACAGACCGGGTAAAGGGAACGTGAATCATTCAGTCCTTTGGCGGGGAAAGAGGGGACGCAGCAAAGCCAGGGGCCTGGGCGTCGGCGTGAACCGGGCGGCGCAGCTGAGTCTGAGGAGAAGGCAGGTTTTGGCGAAGGCTGAGGGCAAGGGGCCACCGTGGCGAGGCGGAGCAGCTGTCTGGGCGGAGGAGCGGCGCTGGGGGCCTGCAGGGGACGTGCCTGGGGACCGGGGAGGGACACACCGGCCCAGTGAGGGCTGCGCGCTCGGCGTTCTGAGCAGAGGGGGCGTGTAGCTGTCAGGAGGCCGGCCCTGGTCGCCGAGCTGGCGACAGAGGGCAAGAGCGGAGGCGGGAACCCGCCAGGGCTGTGGGCGCAGCTGACCGGCGGCTCGGGAGCTTCCGGATGCCAGCTGGCGTGTCAGCAACGCAGAGCTGTGGGCCACCCCGGGACGCCGGCGGAAGGCCCTGGGTGGGACCGCAGGCCCGGCCGAAGCCTCCACGTGCGTGCTCCAGGAACGGCCCGGGCGCCACCGCAGGGCTGGCGCTCGCTACTGAAGTGGTGGGTGGCTTGACCCTGTGGGCCTCTAGGCCAAGCAGGGACCAGGGCTTCGGGGTTCCCCGTCTGGCTTCCAGCCTCGGGGTCCGGTCCTGTGAAGCAGCACAGACCCATGCGCTCGGGAGTCCCACATGCTCGGGCAGAACGCGCGGGTGGATGTCCGGGCTCTACCTGCCCGTTCAACCCGGTTCTGCAGCCGGCTCCTGGGGAGCGCCGGCCGGGCCGCTGCTGGCTCCTGGTCTTGGACTCAGGCGTCCAGGACGGGCCCGGAGGAAAGGCACGGGGCTGCCTGTGGTAGGAGGAAGCCAGGCCTGGCGCGTCTTTGGCCACCGCCCGGCAGAGCCTCAGGGTCCCAGCGCCGTTCACCTGAGCCACGTCCTGTCCGGGTGGCCACGTCCTGTCCGGGTGCCATCACAACACTCGCATGCAGAAACGCAAGAGCGTTCCGATTCCCCAAGTTCCCCTGTGTGTGATTATTTTAAAGGTCAAAGTTCCAGAGGTGCCCGTGGAGGGCCGGGGGGTGCACAATGCCTCGTCCTCAAAGACCCTTTAAACAGCGGACTTCCTGCTTCCGTAAGGCGGGCACAATCCAAGTCTTTACACATTGCCTCTCATTGGCTTGTTTCTGCCTCTTTGAGCTTCCTGGTAAAGTCACCTTGGTAATTTTACTCTCTCCTCCGTGTGTGACTTTTCTGTAATATTTGCCTCTTGTGCACTCCTGACGCCTCTGGGAGATGTTCCTCAGCGTGAGACCTTTCTGCTTTCAATCTTGTCGACTATTTTTCAATTCTGGTTTTGTTTCTTATTTATATTCTCCTGGGGTTTTTACTGCAATGTCTTTGCTTTCCCGTGTGTTTTCAATTCCTTCTTTCATTATTCTCTATGATTCTATTTTCTGAAGTTCCCAGGAGGCTAATCCAGCTCCCAATGTGTGTGCTGGCGTGTGCTCGTGGAGGACTGTTGCTGTGTGTGGTTTGTAATCTTAGTTTAAGTTGGTCTTGGTTGGGGCTTTGTCTGTGGGAATCTCATGAGGCCTGAACTGAGAGTGCCTGCAGCCAGTCCCTGCTGACACTGGGCTGGGTAAGTCTTCGCTCTGGGGGCCTGTGAAGGGTGTTGGCAGCGTCTCTGGTTTCTACCCACCGGATGCCAGTCAGCGTCGTGACCATCTCAGACATCTCCAGACCTTGCCGGCTGTCTGGGGCAGAACTGGCCCCACTGGGAACTGCTGGCTGGTTCTCTGCTTGGCTCTGTCAGCGTCACAGGCATTGCTGGCCCACAGCCACCTGCGTAAGTGATCATTTCTTGGCAGTCTCGCCCACAAAGATGCCAGCCTCACCCGCTGTGCACGTCAGGCTCACAGACACACGGCATCACATTTGACCTGGCCAAGCAGAGACCTTGTAAACTTCTAGAACCAGCCGGCCAGTTTCCTTCCAGGTCACCCTCCAGGGAGGGGGACCCCTGCCTGGCCCTGCTTTCCTTAGGATCAGTTCAGCTCTGCCTTCGTGCTGTGACGGCCATTCTACTATTGAGCTGTTCATCTTCTTTCTTTTCCTGATGTTCCATGCAGAGAATGGGGAGGAACTCCAGAGCTTTCAGAAGTAGCTTTGCAAACTCTTAAGTCAAGTAATTAGCTTTAAAACACTTTTAATGTAGCATGTAATTTATGCTCATATTTTAAAATGTGTATTCTGGGAGGAAGAAAGCCTTTTACAGCAAAAGTTCCAGGTTATACCTGGTTATCCAGTTATTTTAATAATTATTAACCCCTGCCTACAAAAAACTTGGACCACATGGAGGATTTGCCTACAGGGGAAGTCAGCCTGTCCTGCAAGCCTGACACATGTGCTCTGCGGGCACTGGAGGGTGGGGCGTCGAACCACGGTGCCCCACAGCAATGACTCAGGCGACTCTCTGTTCCCTAGGGTGAAACCGGACACTCATTTTCCAGGTCGAAGCCACGGGTCTCAGCTGCGATTTCACCAGTTCCCTGAAAGAGAATACGCTGTACCTTCACAGAGCCAGGTAAACCCAGAACCTGCCAGAATTTGGCAAGGCACCTCAAGTAGTACTGGGATTACTGTTTTTCATTTCAGAGTCTTCTAGGATTCTTGTGCCTTCTGCTGACGGTGAGGCTGAGACTCTGGTGGCCGTTGAGACACACCTGCCAAAGGCATGCCTCACAGGCAGCCCAGGACTTGGGCACGGCCCCTTCGGAGCCCCGCCTGGGACCGCAGAGGACGGGGAGCTCTCAGCTCGCAGGGCCGTCGGCCACAGAGGGCTGGAGCCGCTGGGTTTGAACACTACGCTTCTTCGACAAACCAGACCGCTGCTGCTTATTCTGGCCGTCTCTGAGGCATTGGGTTCAGACGACTTCCTGCCACATTAGGAAGCTCCATCTTGTGAGCCCTGGGAGCCCAGCAGGTTGGAACTTTCAGAGCCTTTAATCCCCCAGAATGCTTGACTTGTAGGGCGGAGGAAATCTCTGCAGCAAGTTTCCATGACCTAAGCAGCTGACTGCTTTTGAATGAAATGAGGTCCCTGCTCCAGCCTCTGCCTGGCCAGCCCTCGGTCTCAGAGAAGCTCTCCCGCTTTGCAGACCTCTCTGCCCGCCCCAACAGCCGCCCCCACAGCCCGTGCAGTACGGATGTGTGGGACTCATCCGTTTTCCTCAGTTCTGTGCTCCAGGCCATGTCCTTGACATGGGGTGTCTGGCACATAGATTGAGATCATGTGTTCACTGAATGAACCGTGGGCCATAGAGGCGCACACAACCACTTGAATCCTGACCGCATCCTCCGCTTCTCATGCAGTGAACTTGGCTCTGAAGGGCATAGGCCCCCACGGTGACCCAGAACGTCTCTCCTGCCCACCATTGCAGGAGCAGTCCAGGGAGCTTTCTCCCATTCAGAAGAGGCTTCTCCAATTCTTCACCGGGGGTGCCAAGCTCCTACCAGCAAGCTAACTAGTGCCATTCTGTTAGACTCTCTTTCCCTCCCTTCTTCCCTCCCTCCTCCTTTTCATCTGACTTTTTTCCCCCTAAAATCTCTGGTGAATGACGTGCTTGGGTCAAGCTGGCGTCTGCGAGCTGCACACTGAGCACATCCACACGCCCGCTCTTCCTGGTTCCTGTGCAGCCCTTGTGGGGGGTCTGAGCTTTACTTGGCAGAGGTTTGAGGGTATGCTTGTTAGCAGCAACCATAAAAAGGACTTGCTGTTGATGGGGGAAGGCAGTGGCCCTCGAACCTCAGTGATGAGACTTGCATGTTACTGGAAATCCCCCCGAGACCTACTTACTCAGGATGATTTTTATAAATTTACACAAGATTCCCATAACATTATACTTACCATTTTTATGTGCACAATTCAGTGGTTTTTAGTGTATTAGCAAGGTTGTGCAATGATCACCACTAATTCCAGGACGTTACGTCCTCCCCAGAGAAACCCCGAGCCATTAGCAGTCACTCCCCAAGGCCCCTCCTCCTATCCCCTGGAACCCCCACCCTGCTTTCTGTGTCTGTGAATTGCCTTATCATGGATATTTTATTTTATGTTATTTTTTGAGACGGTCTCGCTCTGTGGCCCAGGCTGGAGTGCAATGGTGCAATCTCGGCTCACCGCAACCTCCACCTGCCAGGTTCAAGTGATTCTTCTGCCTCAGCCTCCCAAGTAGCTGGGACTGCAGGTGCCCACCACACTCGACTAATTTTTGTATTTTTTGGTAGAGACAGAGTTTCACCATGTTGGCCAGGCTGGTCTCAAACTCCCGACCTCAAGTGATCCACCCGCCTCAGCCTCCCAGAATGCTGGGATTACAGGCTTGAGCCACCACACCCAGCTCAGACACTGTATGTGACCTTTTCTGTCTGGCTGCTTTCACTTAGCACATGGTTTATATCCACACTGTGGCATTAGAAGGATTTGATTCCTGTTCGTGGCTGAATAACATTCCCCTATGTAGGCCCCACATTTTGCTTATCCATTTATCAGTTGATGGAATTTGAGTTGTTTTCACTTTCTGGCTATTATAATAATGCCACTGTGAACATTTATGTACAGGTTTTTGTATGAGCACGTTTTCATTTGTCTTGAGTGTACCTTGGAGTGGAATTGCCAGGTCACATGGGAACTGTATGTTTAAATTTTTGAGGAACTGCCACACTGTTTTCCACTGTGGCTATGACATTTTATATTACCACCAGCAATGTACCAGGGTCCAATTTTTCCACAGCCTTTCCAACACTACTTGGGTGTTTTTGTTTTTATTTTTTCATTTGTCTGATATAGCTACCCAGTGGATGTGAAGTGATATCCCGTAGTTTTAGTTTACATTTCCATAACGATTAATGCTATTGATCACTTTTCATGTGCTTATTAGCCATTCACATATTTCATTTGGAGAAATATCTATCCAAATCCTCTGCCCATGTTTAAATCGGGCTGTTTGTCATTTGTGGTTGAGCTGCAAGAGCTCCTAACATTCTGGACTCTGACTCTGACCAGATACGTGACTTGCTGTTTTCTTCCCACTGTTAGCTGTCATTCGTTTTTCTGGTACTGCTATTCGATATACTAAAGACTTGCATTTGAATGACGTCCAGTTTATCATTTTCCTTTTGCTGCTTGTGCTTTTGACGTCCTGTTTCAGAAAACAGTGTCTAACCCACGGTCACGAAAGTTACACTTCTGTTTCCTTCTGAGTGCGTTTTAGAGTTTTAGTGCTTACATGAAGGTCTTTGATCTAGTGTGAATTAATTTTTATATATAGTGTGACGTAGGGGTCTCTCTTTGTCCATTCAGTGTTGCTATAAAGGAATACCTGTGGCTGGGTAATTCATTTCAAGAAGAAGGTTTGCTTAACTCATGATTCTGATGTCTGGAAAAGTTCAAGATCGGGCATCCGCATCTGATGAAGGCCACAGGCAGCTCCAGTCATGGCAGAAGACGGCACGGAGCTGGTGTGTGCAGAGACCACATGGAGAGGGAGGAAGCAAGGGTTAGGGGTGCCAGGCTTGTTCCACAGCCAACTCTGGAGGGAACTCAGAGGGCGAGAACTCACTCATTACCATGAAGACACTACCCAGCCATGCGTAAGGGATCCACCTCCATGACCCAAACCCCTCCCATTAGGCCCCACCTCCAACATTGGGGATCAAATTCCACTGTAAGAGTTGGAGGCCCATATCCAAACCATAGAAGGTTCAACTTTATTTTTTACATATGGATAACCATTTTTGGGAAATACTATTATTTCTCCATTGAATAGTCTTGACAACCTTGTCAAAAATGAATTGACCATGGATCTATGGGCTCATTTCTGGACTTTCGATTCTGCTCCATTAATTTTTACGTCTCCCCTTTTGCCAATACCACACTCTTGATTGCTGTAGCTTTAAAGTAGTAATCTACTAGTACATACTCACATTATTATAAAGGAATACCTGAGACTGGGTAATTTATAAGGAAAAAATGTTTAATTAGTTCATGGTTCTGCGGGCTGCAAAGGAAGCATGGTGCTAATGTCTCATCAGTTGCTGGGGAGGCTTCCGGAAGCTTCCAGTCATAGCGGAAGGCAAAGGGGGAGCAGGCACGTTAATGGTGACAGCAGGAACAAGGTTGGGGGGTAGGTACCACACACTTTTAAATGAACAGAACGCATGAGAACCCACTGTTTCGAGGAAAGCACCAAAAGGATGGCACTGAGCCGTGAGAAATGCACTCCTGTGATCCAGTCACCTCCCAGCGGGCCCCACCTCCAACACTGGGGATTACATTTCAACATGAGAGTTAGGTGGAGTCATGTAATAAAATTGTATCAAGTAAGTTTGAGCCCTCCGACTTTGTTCTTTGTCGAGATTGTTTTGGCTACCTTGCATTTCCAATGGAATTTTAGGGTCAACTTGTCAATGTCTTCAAAAAAATTACTGGGATTTTCATACAATTGGATTGACTCTGTTGACCAATTTAGGAAAGATTGCCATCTTAACAATATTGAGTCTTCTAATACAGGAATATGGGATGTCTTTTCATTCACTTAGTTTAAAAATTTCTTACACCAATGTTTGTAGTTTTCGGTGTCCAAGTCTAAGTCTTTTCACCTCCTTGGTTAAGTTTATACCTAAGTATTTTACTTTTCCTGACGCTTTTATAAATGGATTTTTTAACTTCCTTTTCTAATTATGCATTGCTTTTGCATAGAAATATAACTGACTTTTTAAATATTGATTTCATGTCTTGCAATTTTGCTAAACCCATTCTCATAGTGGGGTGTGTGTGTGTCTGTCTGTGTTCCTTAAGGTTTTCTGTATATAAGATCATAAGATCAAGTCATCTGAAATATACTTTTACTTCTTTCGAGTCTGGATGCCTTTTCTTTCTCTTGCCAAATTTTTCTGACTAGAATTTCCAGTACAATGTTAAGTAGAACTGATAAGAGCAGGCACTTCAGTCTTGTTCCTGGTCTTAGAGAGAAAGGATCCAGTCTTTCACCGTTGACTATGAAGTTAACTGTGAGTTTTTCCTATGTGGACTTTGTCGTGTTGAGGAAGTTCTCTTTTAGTCCTAGTTATTGAGGTTTTTTAAAATCATGAAAGGATGTTAGACTTTATCAAATCCCTTTTCTGCATCTATTGAAATTATCACATTTTTCCCTTCATCCTATAAATATGCATATATTAATTTTTGTGTGTCATGCCACCCTTGTATTCCTGTGATAAATCTCTATGATAAATGATCACATGGCCATCATATACAATCATTTTAATACGATGCTGGATTTATTTTGTTTGTGTTTTCTTGAGGATTTTTGCCTCTCTTGTTGTTGTTGTTGTTGTTGTTGTTGTTGTTGAGATGGAGACTCGCTCTGTTGCTCAGGCTAGAGTGCAGTGGCACAATCTTGGTTCACTGCAACCTCCACCTCCCGGGTTCAGGCAATTCTCCCTGCCTCGGCCTCCTGAGTAGCTGGGATTACAGGCACCCACCACCACACCCGGCTAATTTTTGTATTTTTTTAGTAGAGACAGGGTTTCCAATGTTGGCCAGGCTGGTCTTGAACTCCTGACCCCAGGTCATCCGCCTGCCTCAGCCTCCCAATGTGCTGGGATTACAAGTGTGAGCCATTGTGCCCAGCCTTGCCTCTGTTTTTATCAGTTATTGGTTTGTAGTTTTCTTTTCCCATGATGTCCTTGTCTCCTCAGAGAATGGTTATGAAGTGTTCCTTCCTCTTCTGTCTTTTGACAAGTTTGAGAAGGACTGGTATTCATTCTTTTTTAAATATGTAGTAGAGTTTGCCAGTGAAGCCATCTTGTCCTTGGATTTTTGTTGGGGGAAGTTTTTTTTGATTACTAATTTAATCCTTCTTTGTTATAGATCTATTCAGATTTTCTATTTCTCCCTGAGTCAGTTTGGTACTTATGTGTTTCAAGGAATTTGTTTACACCATCCTCATTATTTAATTTGTTGGTATGCAACTGTTCATAGATTGACCCTTTTATCATTACATAATGTCCTCTGTCCCTCACAACAATTTTTGCCTGAAAATCTATTTTGTCAGAAATTAGTATGGCCACTCCAGCTCTTTTTACTTCTTTTTATTTTCAAGGTATTTCTCTTTAAATATAGAGAGTCTTTTGTGGACATTATATGCTTGGATTATGGTTTTTGTTGCTGTTATTGTTTTTAATCCATTAAGCCAATCTTTGTCTTTTAATTGTTGAGTTTAATCCATTTACATTTATGGTGATTGTTGATAAGGAAGGACTTCTGCTAGTTTGCCGTTTCTTTTCTTTGTGTCTTACATATTTTTTGTTCTTCTGTTACTGCCTTCTTTTGTGCTAAATAGACATTTTTCCAGTGTGCCATTTTAATTCCCTTGTGGTTTCTTTTGTTGGCCAGGCTGGTCTTGAACTCCTGGCCTCAAGCAATCTGCCAACCTCGCCCTCCCAAAGTGCTGGGATTATAGGTGTGAGCCACCATGCCTGGCCTCTCTCTTTCGTTTTTGAAGGACAGTTTCACCAGATATAAATTTCTTGGTTGGCGGTTTTTTTTTCTTTCTTTCAGCTCATTAAATATGTCACCCCACTGCCTGCTGGCCTCCATGGTTTCTGAGGAAAAAAATTAACGATTAATCTTACTGAGGCTCCCTCATACATAAGTTGCTTCTCTCTTGCTGCTTTCAAAATTCTTTCTTTCTTTCTTTCTGGATAGAGTCTCTCTATTGCCCAGGCTGGAAGGTAGTGGCACAATCGACTCACTGCAATCTTCACCTTCCCAGTTCAAGTGATTCTCCTGCCTCAACCTCCTGAGTAGCCCAGATTACAGGTGCCTGCTACCATGCCTGGCTAATTTTTGTATTTTTAGTACAGACAAGTTTTCACCATGTTGGTCAGCCTGGTCTTGAACTGCTGACCTCAGAATACCCACCCACCTTGGCCTCCCAAAGTACTGGGCTTACAAGCGTGAGCCACCGTGCCTGGCCAGTCTTTGTCTTTAGACAGCTTGATTATGGTGTGTCAGTGTTGATGTCTTTGAATTTATCTTACTTGGAGTTTGTTGAGTTTCTTAGATGTGTAATGTTTTTCATCAAATTTGAAGTGGTTTTTTTTTTTTAACCGTTATTTCTTCAAATATTCTTTCTTTCCTGTTCTCTTTCCTTTTGGGACTCTCATTATGCAAAAGTTGGTACATCTGATGGTATCCCACAGGTTTCTTAGGCACTGCTCAGTTTTCTTCAGTTATTTTCTTTCTGCTCCTCAGATAGGATACTATGAAATGATGTATCTTCAATTTCTCTGATTCTTTCTTAAGCCTGTTCATATCTACTGCTGAGATCCTCTAATAAGATTTTCATTTCAGCTATTATGCTTTCAACACATAATTTCTATCACTTTTTAAAATAACTATTGATATCCTGTTTGGTGAGACACTGTTCTCAAAAATTACTTTAGCTCTTTGAATATATTAAATATAGCTTACGTGACATCTTTTTCTAGTGAATCCAATATCTGGGCTTCTTCAGGGATTTTTTTTTAGCTGCTTTTTCCTGTCTATGAGCTACATTTTTATATTCTTTGTAAGCCTTGTAATTTTTTGTTGAAAACTGTAGATTTTTAATAAGTGGCAGTTCTGGAACTCGGACTCTCCCCACTCCCCAGAATTTTTTTTGTAGCTACTGTGGTTTAGTAACTATTCTTTGTCTTATGTGGCTCCTGATGTCTCTGTTCCAGTAGCTTAGTGGGCAGCAAGTGATTGGACATAGATTCTTAAATGTCTGGAATAAAATCTAAAACTCGTTTTTGCAGATGGGCTCTATGTGTGTCTTGGGGCCACCTTCAGCCAGGCTGGTCAAACCTCTGTCTTATCACCTCCTGCTCACAGAATCTGAAGGTCAGCCAGAAAAGTGACTTTCAGGACTTCTCCGGTCTTTCCCGGCATGTGCACACCTCATGTGTGTGCCCTTCCAGATTCCCAGGAACTTGTTGGAACTTTTTCAAGCCCTTATTTCCCAAATCATCTCATTCCCCAGCCTTCCATCCCAAGCTTTTTGTTAGGCTATGGTCCCAAGTCTCATCCACTGCCTCAGGCAGCAATAGCTAAAACACATTCCTATAAACGTTTTCTGCCAAAAACTGCCCAGGTGGCTGCCTTTGCACTGAGGGATTTCCAAGTTACAGGAGATGAAGGCAGGCCCTTTGAGCAATCTTCCTTGGAGCCACAATAATTATGGTCCCTAGTGAATGAAGTCCGTGCGTCTCCTTCCAGCGCTGGTGCTGGCACCGGGAATGCAGGCTGCTACTTTCAAGACCTCCGCGGAGCGGGGGTGCAGGGTATGCGAAACGAACAAAG
Organism: Cheracebus regulus; assembly: GCA_963574635.1. Classification (NCBI taxonomy): domain Eukaryota; kingdom Metazoa; phylum Chordata; class Mammalia; order Primates; family Pitheciidae; genus Cheracebus; species Cheracebus regulus. The sequence goes on from CAUYQU010080059.1 coordinate 24,049, forward strand.
CTTGTGATTGTTACCAAGACTCAGCTGTTCTGTCTCAGTGTCCCATGGTTGGTGCAAGCTTTTGGTTAGTTTCCGGAGTTCCAAAAAAGTTGACTCTTGGCGTTTTTCCCCCATGTTTTTCATTGCGTTAAAGTGGAAAGGGACTTCCGGCGCTCCTTACGCGGCAGTGTCTCCGCCTCACAGAATGCCGACTAGGGTCCCCGTCGTGCTCGGACATGGCTGGTCCGCGGCGCACAAGCTAAACGGGGGCTGCGTCTCTCCCTACAGATATCGCGACGGCCTTACTGGTCGGCGGGGTCTGTCCTGAAACATCTGGCTCTTTTCAGTTTGCATCGATTTGCCAAAACTCCGTCGGACCACGGGTTCCCGGCTGTTCCACTCGTTCCCGGCTGTTCTCTTGGCGATAACTCAAGGCCAGGTCGCCACTGGGCGGGGTCCCCGGACGCCTGAGGCGCCCCCGCGGGAACCAGGTGCAGTCGTGGGGCCTTCGAGGAGCGGGAACGGGAGCCGGGCGGGCGGAGGGGGCGGGGGTCAGTGCCGGCCCAGCGCCTGGATCCCCGCGGGCGGACGCGCTCCCCAGCTCAGCTCCCGCGGCCCTAACGCGCTCCGTTCCTTTTGCAGGCGCGGCCTCCTGAGCCCGCGGGAGCCCCTGCGTCCCTCCGGTCCGGCGCATGGAGCCATGGCGCTGCTCCCCGGGCACGCGGAGCCCCCTGGCGGAAGCGCTGTGGGCGGCGGGGCCCGCGCGCGGCACGTCATCATCAACGTGGGCGGCTGCCGCGTGCGCCTGGCCTGGGCCGCGCTTGCGCAGTGCCCCCTCGCGCGCCTGGAGCGCCTGCGCGCCTGCCGCGGCCACGACGAGCTGCTGCGCGTGTGCGACGACTACGACGTGAGCCGCGACGAGTTCTTCTTCGACCGCAGCCCGTGCGCCTTCCGCGCCATCGTGGCGCTGCTGCGCGCGGGGAAGCTGCGGCTGCTGCGGGGCCCGTGCGCGCTGGCCTTCCGCGACGAGCTGGCCTACTGGGGCATCGACGAGGCGCGCCTGGAGCGCTGCTGCCTGCGCCGCCTTCGCCGGCGCGAGGAGGAGGCGGCCGAGGCGCGCGCGGAGCCGGCGGAGCGCGGGGCGCAGGGGAGCCCGGCGCGCGCCCTGGGGCCCCGGGGGCGGCTGCAGCGCGGCCGGCGGCGCCTGCGCGACGTGGTGGACAATCCGCACTCGGGGCTGGCGGGCAAGCTCTTCGCCTGCGTGTCCGTGTCCTTTGTGGCCGTCACGGCCGTGGGCCTCTGCCTGAGCACCATGCCGGACATCCGCGCGGAGGAGGAGCGGGTGAGCACGGGGCGGGGCCGGGCGGGGCTGCGGGTTAGTGAAGGGAGAGGAGGGCTTAGCTGGAGGCGCCGGGGCGGGAGCAGCACTGCTGGTGGTCTTGGCAAACCCCACCCCGCAGCAGGAGACGACAGAGGCTCCAAGTTACACTGGGTTTCAGGACGCAGCATCGGTCCACAGGCCTCCGCCGGAAACTGCTCTTCTCGTCAGGCCCTCAAAGTTTGGACAACGTGGAGCTAAAATATTGGGTATCCGGGGCCTAGAGAATTGTGCGACATTTGGTCATTGTGGACCAAGGAGACCCAACCACATTGTTCAGGGCTGGAGGAAAGTGCCAGGGCCAGGCAGGCCTCTGGCTATGGCACTGAGGTCTGGTTGCCAAGGTCTGGGTGCTGAGGTCTGGGTGCTGGGAGGTCTGGGTGCTGACAGGTCTGGGTGCTAAGGTCTGGGTGCTGACAGGTCTAGATGCTGAGGTCTGGGTGCTGACAGGTCTGGGTGCTGAGGTCTGGGTGCTGACAGGTCTGGGTGCTGACAGGTCTGGGAACTGGGAGGTCTGGGTACTGGGAGGTCTGGGTGCTGTGTTATAAGGTCCAGCCCTACTGGGTGGAGGGTCTTCTCTATGGGCGCGGAAACAAGAGACTGTAGAAATAAAGACACAAGACACTGAGATAAAGAGATAAAAAGTTCGGGCCCGGGGGTCCACTACCACCCACTGCATGGAGTCGGGTAGTGGCCCCAAGTGCCTGGACACTCTGACTTCTATTGAGTACAAAGTAGGGGGTAGGGAGAATAGGGTGAGTTCAAGCAAATCACATGTCTAAGGAACAAAGGGGCCGAGACTTGCAAGTAGCTGACTGAGGGGCCCAGGGCTTTCAAGTAGCCGAAGCAGCGGGCAGCGAGATGCGTCAGCACTGTATTCTATGCTTGCCAAGTAAGAACAAAGGCGCCAAAAATAATGCTATTTCTTACTGCCTTCAAAAGAGGAACCAGGTGCAAAAGTAGGGAGTGAAAGCAGACACAGACTGGCCTATATAGCACAGCACCACGTAGAGACAATTAACCCCCCGGGTAGCTACGGGCTGGGCTGACTGATGTCAGTCCTTCCACAAGAGCTCAGGGGAGTTGAGTGCTCTCTGACTTGCCCAAGGACAGGAAATGTTCCCTTCCAAGGTCTGCTGAGTAGCGGGTGCTTCCCCGAGCACTGGCGCTACTGCAGAGGTTTTAGATGCCCTCCAGCAGTCCTTATGCTGGTGTGACCGAGGGCTGGCTTTCAGCATTCGCCAGCAGTCACTGTTCCACAGGTATTAATGCTCTTGCCTCCTGGCCACATTCCACAGCGTCCCTCATCGGTCCTTAACCACAACAACCTGAAGTTCCTAAATAAGTATGCATAAAGTACAAGAAGGCTTTAATCAAGGCTTAGTATTCAGTAAGATATCTCATCACTCATGATACTTAATATTCAATAAGACTAATATCCAGTCACTCATGATACTTATTCCTAACTAGAGTCTTCTTTCTGTATTCTGTTTATCAGACAGAAACTGGCTGAGGCTTCAGTCTCCTGCTTTGGCACTTATGAGACTTTCCTCCCACACTGGGAGGTCTGGGTGCTAAGAGGTCTGGGTGCTGAGTGGTCTGGGTGCTGAGGTCTGGGTGTGGCTCTTCTTGCCCCATCCATCCTGTCCCCACTAACTTGAGAAGGCCTGTGCAGAAATGTGTGTCATTGTGGATCAACCTCTGTTACCATGAGGAGGCAAGAAAAGGCGAAAGCTTGCCAGTGTGTGTCGTGGAATGTTCTGGAAGTGTCTGGGGAAGGACCATGAGCACCAAGCCCTAGGCCTGGGGGTTTGTATTGTTGGAGTGGAGGGATTCGTGGAAAAGGGGCCATGACTGTGTCTAAACAGACGTAGCTGAGTATTGCTCTGGAAAAGTCTCCCTGCATTTTCTGATGGCCACACCAGGAGGCAGAGCACCCACCCCAGGGTGGGGCTCGGGCACCCCTCCCCTTGGCAGTGGCCTCCCTGGACTGCGTGGAGGCCCCTCCACCCCTCACGGGGCAGAGCTCCCACCTTCAGCACTGCAGAGCCTGTGGCTGCGTGGGGGACACCTTGTCATTGAAACGCACAGCAAGGAGCTGAACTGACCCAAGCCCGTGGCCCCAGCGCAGATTTGAGCTCAGTGTAGATTTGGAAGCCACTTGCTGCCACGCAGTCTGGGTGTCTGGCATCTGGGCTGCCTTCCCCAGTCATCCTCATGAGGTCCAGGTCCTGATTATGCTTCCAAAAGGTGCCCAAGTGTTTGGATATCCTTGGTCGGATGTCCAGGAGGAAAAATTCATTTGTGTCATATTAGAGAATCTGAGAAGTTTGGACTGCCCCAGCTATAAAAGTCACCCCAGGAACACCAGCCCTAGCCCTTACTGTGTACCCCAAAACCCCAGATCCTCTCAGGGACAACCCCAGGCTCTGTGGCACCCAGCCCTTCACACCTCCTGATGCATGCCCCTAAATCAGTTGTCCAGTTAAGAAGCAGTCGCCCTCCACGTGGGGCCTGGTGACAGGTGTCCGAGTGTTGCAGCTGCTGCAGCTGACCAAAGGTCTCTTTCAGAAGTGATTGTCATGTGGGCGAAGAGTCGAGCAAGATGGTTCTCACCCCCGTCCTGAGGGACTATTTCAAAGCATGAGAATTGATGTGTTAGTGACGTCACAAAACCCGAAGCCAGGGCGCTTCCGAGCATCCTGCTAGGAGCTAGTTAAGGATGTCGCCTCCTGTCCACTTGATTGACAGGATGTGGGGAATGGTAAAATGTTGGTTATTCCCACGAAAATCGCTCAGCTCACTTATAATTAGATACATGCTGAATCCCAGACAGTACAAGCTCCTGCCCAGCTCAGGCCTCAGACGAGCTGACTCGCTGGCTGACCATCCCAAGCCAGCCACTGAGAGTCGGCAGGAGGACCCTAACGCAGTGCTCCCTGGAGAGCACGTTGCTGCGAGCGCGTCAGTGCTGTTTGCCAGAACACGAGTTGTTGAGAAATAGGAGCCGGTGTTACTGACAAAATGTGAGCTCTCTGATAAGATCAAGTCCAGCTGCCACACAGGGTTGGCTTCCGTGGGCTTTCCTGCATGCACTGTGCTGTGTGAGGTGCAGGAGTGGGGGTGCAGGAGCCATGAGCACCCCACACACAGCTCTGGGGACACTGGGGAGACCGCAAGCCAGAGTGTAGCCAGGACAGCCTCGCAGGGTCTCCGGGGTGCCTCGGAGAATTTGGGAAGCCCAGGGCGCAGGTTGGTCTCAGTGCCTGCCCCCTGCTGAGTCTCCTGCCCTGGGCTGTGACCTGGATGGGGGTAGCAGCTCCCTGTGGGGAAATGCCTGGTCCACTGCGCACAGTGGACGCCGAAGAAATGGGAAATGGTGTCCCTGCCTCCTGGGAGGAAAAAGGCTTAGATTCCATCCACCCTCCTTTCTTTATTTTGGCAAACTATGCAGAAAAGTTGCCATTCTGACCCATTTTAAGCTCCCAGTTGAGTGGCACTAAGCCGTTCGCTGCTGTTGGGCAGCCGTCACCACCGCCATCTTCAGAACTTTTCCATCTTCCCAAACTGAAGCCCTGTCCCCACGAAACACGGACTCCCTACCCCAACCCTGGTGCCCTGTCTGCCGCTGTGTCCAGGGCTCTGAGGACTCCAGGGACCTCCTGGAAGTGGAATCACAGTCCCTCCTTCTGTGACTGGCTTATTAAGGTTCATCCACGTGGTAGCTTGTGTCCAGGTTTCCTGACTTCTTATGGCCGAGTAGTATTCCATTGCACAGGTGCGCCTCTCGGCCCCTCCTCCGCCTTCCACCAGAGACTTTGTAGTTTGGGCCTGGTGGGCAGAGCTACAGCCGGCCTCAGCCCAGGGCACCAGAGCCCACAGTCCTGAAGTAGCAATAATGTTAATAATGGTTAGACCTGGTTAGCAGGGACATCTGGCTAAATAAGAAGCTGTTATACGTGGGCGTTAAGCCGGATGCAGTGGTCGCACCTGTACTTCCACCACCTCAGGAGGCTGAGGCCGGAGGAGCACAGCAGGATAGGAGTTGGAGGCCAGCCCGAGCAACACAGGGAGACCCCATTGCTACAAAAATGTAGCCGAGCGCAGTGGTGTGTGCCTGTGGTCCCAGCTACTCGGGAGGCTGAGGTGGCGGGATTGCTGGGGCCCAGAGATTCAAGGCTGCAGTGAACCATGATTGTGCCAACACGCTCCAGCCTGGGTGACAGACCAGACCCCGCCTCAAAAAACAAATGTGGGCATTGCTGAGGACACCTGCTGAGAGCACAGCCAGCAGTCATCCTGCGTGCTCCCTGTTGCTACAAAACAAACGGCTTAGCTTCAGACAGCAGCTTCGTTCTCCCACAGCTCTGGTGGCAGAAGTCCACAGTGGGGGTCCTGGGGTGAAAAGGAGGGGCAGGGCTGGCTCCTTCTGGAGGCTCCAAGGGAGCTGTTTTCTGCCTGTTTAGCTTGTGGGGGCCGTGGGTGTGTGGCCCCTTCCCCTGCCTCTGGAAGCAGGACTCTGTCCTCTGCTTCCCTGCGTCACCTCCTCTCACCTCCAGCACCCCCTCCACTGGGGACCTCCTGAGGACCCTGAGCCCACCGGCCACCCAGGACCATCTCCCGTCTCCAGGTCCTCGGCTCAGTCCCACCTGCACCTGCAGAGCCCCTCCTGCCTGCGAGGCAATGCATCCACGGGTCGCGGGTGCCAGAGCGTGGAACTCTCTGGGGCCATTAGCCTACCACAGTCATGAGAGCACACAAGCCTGAGCTCTGTGCTGCAGCCCCAGACTGAGGGCTGCTGAGTTTGCCGTGCATCCTGCATTGGCAACCATGTTTGCCCATCAGCTCCCGATGTGCCTGACACGCATCTGCCATCCTCCCTGACACCGGGGAGTCACCAGGGTCCAGGCGCCCAAAGGAGGGGGCATGCGTGCCACATCTCGGTGCTGCTGTCTGGGGCTGGAGGAAGCCTAGGCGTGTTTGCACACAGCTCCTCCGAGTGCCAAAGCCACGTTGTCTCATTGCCCCACGGTGCCCAGCTCCTGGTGGCTCTGTGAGGCTGCGAAGCCCTGTGCTGGCGGGACCCAGCTTTTCAGGCTGCTTTTTAGCCGTGCTGTAGACGTTTAAATCCAGGCTGTAGGGACAGAATGGGCCTGAGGTCAGAGCTGGAGTGGGAGTTGTCGCCTGTTCCCAGCTGGCCGAGGCTGAGCCAGGCAGACCTCCCACCTCCGGCCCCAGCCACTCGGGGGTGCCCACCATCGGTGCTTCCCATTGCTCTGGTGGGGCCCCCAGGGATCCTGTGGCCTCTGGGAGTTTAGGCCTCGGATGGCTATTGGAGGAGGCCACGCCACCTGTCTGCTCCCCACCATCTGCTCCCAGGCGAGGCCCCCCACACCGAAGGCACGCCTTGAACATACGGACGGGATCATGGGCTTCAGCTGCCATTGGCCCTAATGGCCAGGGGATAATTGGCAGGGAGCGGTGTCTCATGAGAAACGTGTGTCTGGGGTGAAATTAGGTGGTGATTGTAACGATGTGCTGTGGTTTGGGGTCTCGTGGACTCTGTGTGGGCTTCCTGCCAGTGGATGTGGCCTGTGACACGTACCTTGAGGATCCGGGCACTGTGGAGAGATGGGCGGCCGGCAGTGGTGTCCGTGCCCACAGAGCTGCATGCTCCCTCTGTGCCGGGGGCCGCCGTGCAGACTGGATGGTGCGAGCACCCGAGGGCTAGCTGGAGGCCAGAACAGGCTGTGCGTCCTCCCCCTGGAGACCCGCCCGCTGGCCCACCCGCCATCCGTGGAGGTTTGCGGCTGGAGGTTGTTTTTCAAAATCCATTGCTTCCTCGTACATTCAGGCTGATTTTTGGCTCTGTGAATTGGTTTTTTCTTTTAAACTCACATAATTAAATTAAGACCAGTATAATTAGTTATAGATTTCATGACTGGGATTTGAAGCACTGAACTCACTGAGAACATTTTTGCAACAGCTTTAAAAGCTGGTGGCCAAGTTTCTTCTGCATGTGGGCAGACATCGCAGATGCGGAGTTGTGTCAGCTTGCAGAGCGAGAGCTTTGCAGATGCCAAGTTTTGTTGATCAGGGTTCTCTGGAGATGCAGGATGAAAGGGCGTGGCCTGGAGAGGGGCTGACTGGCAGGCATTGGCTCACACGGTCCTGGAGGCTGGGAGACCCCATGCTGCAGTCAGCACACAGGAGACCAGCAGAGCCCGGGTCTGAGCTCCAGCCCAAAGACCAGCACCGGGAGACCGGGCAGAGCTGTGGTTTCCATCGAGCCTGAGGCAGGAGAAAGGTGCCAGCCTGCGGCCAGGCAGGAGGAGTCCCTTGCGCTGGGGAGGGTCAGGCGCAGGCCATTGGGGTGTCTGTCCACCTGCATCTGCGTGAGGCTGAGCCCTGCAAGCTGACAAATCGTGCTCCCCGGCAGCACAAAACGTGCGCACGTCTGTCGCATCCTGTCCTGTGGGGGATTCTTGGCGCCCTGATTGGCCACATGGCAGTGGCAGGATGGGGGGCATGGCAGGTCCTCGCCTGGCCCTACGGCCACAGGCGGCTGTCCCGGACCTGAGTGCCAGGTGGCAGGTTCTGCGTTCAGAGCGGATTTCTTCAGAAAGGGCAGGCAGAGGGGCTCCCTAGGGCAGCTGCACGGGGCTGCGGCCGCTTCCCATCCGTGAGGTCTAACAAGGGCTGTGTTAGGGCCACAGCAGATCCGAACTTGGTGAGCGTCCAGCGCCCCGTCCTGCAGCAGCGTCCGAGTGGGCAGCGCAGGACCCGCCCGTGGCCCTCCCACACTCCAGGAACCTCCCGTGCGTGCCGTCAGTGTCCCCCCAGGGAGAGTGGGGCAGGCAGCCCCTGTGATGCCCTGGTGGAGCCCCTACGTGCGTCTGCATCCCGTCAGCCTGGACGTCTGCAGCGCAGAGGGGTGGCCAGCACCATCCTAACCCAGAGGCCACAGGCCCAGGCCAACCCGTGGCCGTTCTTTACCAGGGAGGCAGGTTCCGGTCTGCAGCCACTGCCACCACATTGACAGCAGCAGACCCCTGCCAGCACCGGCGGGGACCCGCAGCAGGTGTGTCGTGGAGCTGCAGGGTGCCGCTGGGCCGAGCCCTGGGAGGCAGGCAGGGCCCGGTGATGGCAGCGCTCCTGCGCGTGTGGCCAGCTGCCTGCCCTGGCAGCCCTCAGCGCCCCTGTCGAGGGATGGGAGGTGCCGAGGAGGCTGGAGGAGGCCTGGGAACAGCAGGACCTGGAGACGCACGGGGCAGGGATGAAGACGGAGTGCTGCGTTTTCTGCTGTGCCTCCTGCACAGATTTGATGGGGAAAATGGGAGATTTGTGTTTTGGATGATCACTTTAGTCTGACCAAAAAAAAAAAACCCTCAGAGCCCTGATATGAAAACTTCCATTTTTTTGTGTGTGATGGAGTCCCACTCTGCCACCTATGCTGCAGTACAGTGGTGCGATCACGGCTCACTGCAGCCTCCACCTCCCAGGTTCAAGCAGTGCTCCTTCCTCAGCCTCCCAAGTAGCTGGGACTACAGGCTTGCCACCACACCCGGCGAATTATTTGTATTTTTAGTAGAGACGGGCTATGGTGGCCAGGCTGGTCTTGAACTCCTGACCTCAGACAATCCACCCGCCTCAGCCTCCCAAAGTGCTGGGATTACAGACATGAGCTATTGCACCTGGCCAGTTCTTTCTCCATAAAATCCCTCCCAGGTGTCCGGTCTCTCTCCTCGCCACAATGTGAGGCACAGTTGAGAGCTGGCTCAGTTCTCAGACCCTGAGTGTGACCCTCGCTCCCATCCAGCTCTGGTTCAGACAGCAACAAGGCTTGAAACAGTCCGCTCTGAGCCTCGGTTTCCTCATCAACCACATACAGATTCTTCAGAGCTGTTGCGATTAAGTTGAATATGTGCATTGCTTTGGACAGCACTGGGCACACAGAATCAAACAGCGAGGTGTCTCTCCCCTTTTGCAAATCAGGAACGAAGCCTCGTGTGGCCCCGTGTCTGTTGGCCATGGGGAGGGCTCTGTGGGGTGGGGCGCCCTCCCTGGGCTGCCCTATTCTGATGACAGCAGGAGTTGTTGGTCTGCAGAGATAGCCGGGAGGCTCACAAAGGGACCGCTAGGAAGAAGCCAGGCAGCTCTGGGGGGGCCTGGTGCAGGAGGGGTGCAAGGCAGGCGAGGGTGATTTTGGGAAAGGCAGTGCCCTGGCGGGAGAAAGGGAATGCGTGTTCTTGCTTTGTGGTCCCAGGCTTGAGGGTGTGGCCCTGGCTGGGGACTGTCTTCTCTGCTCTGTATTTCCCACCTCCATCCGATCACTCAGGAGACTCTGTTTCTTCTTCCTGGACTCTTCTGGGCTGTTGTTCTGTTCACTCCCGTTCCCCCTGTCACTCCCGTGGCTGGCCTGCAGTGCCACTCCGGCCGCCCTCCCCCCCAGGAGCCTTCCCAGATCCTCCGCGTGGCCGCCGGCCCCTCTGAGCACATCCAGGCCTGTACCTGGTGTGTGCGGCTGTAAGGGACGTCCAGGAGTCCTGCCCTAGCTGTCCAGCCGTGAGCCCTGGGCAGGAGCATTTTCCTGGGAGCCCAGTACACCCCATGTCCTCAGTGTCTGTTCATAGCATCTGAACTTCGATTTGGAAAGCAGGAGCCTTGGAGGAAAGTGGGGGAGGCTTAGAGCTGGCGATGACAGTGTCGGCTGAGCTGCCTGCCGGACGCAGCCGGGAGACGCCTGGGAGTCCGGGGGAGTGGATTTAGCCCGAAGAAGGCAGCAGCTGCGGGTCGAGGTCCAGACTGTAAGATGTGCAGGCCTCGCTGCTGAGGGGACGTCGTTGGCAGTGACGTGCTCACGCCCCAGAGGCCACTGAAGAGTCAGACACGGTTCCGGCAGCTTCGGAGCCTTGGCAGGGACGTCCCACTGGGAACAGCCGATCCGGTACAGCCTCAGGCCAAGCGTGGGGTCAGGAGGCCAGGCAGGTGCCGCTCCCCTGACCGCCTCGGAAATGCTCGGCCTCAGAGCTCCAGCTGCCCCCCCCATCACAGGCTGAGCTGCGGATGCTGCTCCTGAACGGCATGTCGCTGCGAGATTGAAGCAAAGCTGTGTAACCACCGCAATCAGCCGCCTTCCTCTATGCCGTCAGTCATAGAACATTGAATGGAAAAACTTTCTGGTCATCACAATAACCGAAATATGAAAGACTTAGGAATATTCCTGGCAAGAGAGGTTGTGTGTCTGCCGGCAGGAGAGGTGGAGATGAGTGAACGGTGCACACCTGTCCCGAACGGGGAAGCCAGTCCCCAGATCCACACACGCACTTACTGCACGCCAGTCAGAGTCCTAGTGGGTGTCTCGACTCTCACAAAATAGTCTTTAAAAGCTAGAGGTGTGCAGGGAAGGTGAGCGGGTGGACTCTGGAAAACGGAGAGGAGCGCGAAGCCAGGGCCCCCCAGAATCAATTGTCCCCTGCTGCTCGAGCTCCCCTGAGCGTGGTGGATTCAGAGGGAGGCTGGCTTTGGCTGGGGTTGGCATGCTCTCCTTGAGGCGTCAGCTGGGGTCTCCAAGGCAGTGCCTGGTGGGTCTCTGCTCCCGCATTTCCAGGAGGCCAGCCCGGGCGCGGTGGTAGGAGAGCCTTCAGGGCTCTGCCGGGGTCACACGTACTCCTGTCCGGCCAGGACTTCTGGCTTCCCTCCTCCCCCTTGGCATCCTTCCTGTGGTAGGAGAGGGGGGTCCTGGAGGGTGTCAGGAGAGGGGCATCTCCCAGTACATGATGGGCTCCATGGAGACTGATCGGGCCAGAAAGCCGCACCCTGGCAGGCCGGCCTCTGCAGCGACCTTCTGCCCTGTGGTCTCCCAGCCTCCATCTTGCCCAAGGCTACCAGAGAAACTAGAACCTCTGTCCCCAGGGTGGGTCATAGAAGCCACAGCCTCTTTTAAAGCTGGCCTGAATTATCCCTCTAACTTCCCACCTTTCTGTGTAAGGCCTGGCCATGAGGAGATCTCTGCCCTGCATTGTCTGTTGGGGTCTTAAGACCCCATTCCAGAGGGTCCTGCCCCATGCCAGGAGGAAGGAGTACTGCCCAGAGGCCAAGACAAATCTGAACAGACGGCTCTGGGGGCTCCCTCAGTCCAACACCACGGAGCACAGATGGCCCTGGGGGCTCCCTCGGTCCAACACCACAGAACACAGACGGCCCTGGGGGCTCCCTCGATCCAACACCACAGAACACGGACGGCCCTGGGGGCTCCCTTGGTCCAACACCACGGAACACGGACGGCCCTGGGGGCTCCCTCGGTCCAACACCACGGAGCACGGACGGCCCTGGGGGCTCCCTCGGGGCTCCCTCGGTTCAACACCACAGAGCACGGACGGCCCTGGGGGCTCCCTCGGTCCAACACCACAGAACACGGACGGCCCTGGGGGCTCCCTCAGTCCAACACCACGGAGCACAGATGGCCCTGGGGGCTCCCTCGGTCCAACACCACAGAACATGGACGGCCCTGGGGCTCCCTCGGTCCAACACCACAGAGCACGGACGGCCCTGGGGGCTCCCTCGGTCCAACACCACGGAGCACGGACGGCCCTGGGGGCTCCCTCGGTCCAACACCACGGAGCATGGACGGCCCTGGGGACTCCCTCAGTCCAACACCACAGAACACGGACGGCCCTGGGGCTCCCTCGGTCCAACACCACGGAGCACAGATGGCCCTGGGGGCTCCCTCGGTCCAACACCACAGAACACAGACGGCCCTGGGGCTCCCTCGGTCCAACACCACAGAACACGGACGGCCCTGGGGCTCCCTCGGTCCAACACCACAGAGCACGGATGGCCCTGGGGCTCCCTCGTCCAACACCACAGAGCACGGACGGCCCTGGGGGCTCCCTCGATCCAACACCACCACAGAGCACGGACGGCCCTGGGGCTCCCTTGGTCCAACACCACAGAGCACGGACGGCCCTGGGGGCTCCCTCGGTCCAACACCACAGAGCACGGACGGCCCTGGGGGCTCCCTCGGTCCAACACCACAGAGCACGGACGGCCCTGGGGGCTCCCTCGGTCCAACACCACGGAGCACGGGCGGCCCTGGGGGCTCCCTCGGTCCAACACCACGGAGCACGGACGGCCCTGCGGGCTGTCCTGGACGCAAAACGTTTTGTCTCCAGACACAAGACAAGGCACGAGTTAACCAGGGTGGGCAGGAAATCGACTGGCATGTCTGCTTCTGTGCAGATGATTCCAGATGAGCACCTTCACTGTTTCCATGTAAAGGACTGTGGGGCTGCTCTGGCACAGCTTGTTCCCTTGCAAGGATTTAATACTCTTCTGCTTTTCTGTCTTCATTTGGCTGCAAGAGGCCTTTTCTGTAGATGATTGAAAAGAATAAACCCCAATTCACTTCAAAGTCAAACTGTTAGAAATTCACAGTAAAATGAGTCAATAAGTATTTTCTCTCAGGCACTTAGGGAGTGAAAGGATAAAGTCTGCCGAGTCACTGCTGAGCGAGTGACCCCGTCGGTGAGGCCGTGTCCCTGCAGGGGTCAGCTCCAGGCTCTTGGTGGCCATGGCTGTTTGCCCAGTGGATGGTTGGTGGAGGAGAGGAAGCGTCCGGGAAATACACAGGCAGCAGCAAAGGGACGCAGGAGGCCGAGGATTTGACTAGACACTAAATAGACCTCAGACCCCAACAGGGAAGTCCACGAGCTGCGGGGTCCCTGCACGCTGGGCTGCTCCCCCCGTCAGCGGTCAGGCAGGGCTGGCTGCCTGCTCTCTCACGGACAAGTGCACCCGGCCTTTCCTGACCTTGCTCTCACACCCCTGCCCCCCACCAAGAGTCACAGCACTCAGAATCAGCCTCGTTCCTGGCGGGCTGAAGCCGTGGAATCTTCTGTGAACTGAGAACAGAGGCCCAGGAGCACCCACACCAGTGCCTCTGGAGCCTCGGGGTGACAGGCGCAGCTGCAGCTGTGGTTACTGGGGAAATGTGGCTGGGTCCTTCTGTTTACTGTCACTAGGAAATAAAAGCAGGTTGGTGCCAGGGCGGACACCATGTCAGAGGGGACCTCGCCTTCTGAGAAGCGCTCCCAGCCCACTTAGTTTCCTGAAGGTGACCAGTCGCAACCTCTGTGCCTGCCTAGCCTGCCCCCACTCCATCCTCTGCTGCCCTTGCCCACCGGGCTGCAGCCCACTCTGCCTGGCACCCGGGTTCCCGCGGCTGCGTCCTGAGGCTGTTGTCAGATGGCTGTCCCCATACTGGCCATCCCACATTGCTGTTCCCAATGGCACTGGCACTGCCATGTGGTGTGGATGTGCCTGTCCTGCATCGTGGTTTCTGATGGCCCTCTTGCTGCCCTGTGGTGTGGACACACCCGTCCCGCGTCATGGTTCCCAATGGCCCTGTTCCTGACTTGTGGTGGAGACATGCCCGTCCCACACCTTGGTTCCCGATGGTCCTGTTGCTGCCATGTGGTGTGGATGTGCCCGTCCCGCGTTGTGGTTCCTGATGGCCCTGTTCCTGCCTTGTGGTGTAGACATGCCCGTCCCGCGTCGTGGTTCCTGATGGCCCTGTTCCTGCCGTGTGGTGTGGATGTGCCCGTCCCGCGTTGTGGTTCCTGATGGCCCTGTTCCTGCCTTGTGGTGTAGACGTGGAGCGGAAGAGAGTCGTGTCGGGAAGGAGGGTGACCTCGCGTGTGGTGC